>JXPG01008936.1:21582-38566 GCA_001015175.1 Megaselia abdita
AAAAAAAAAAAAAGTTGAAATAGAAAGAAATAATGAAAAAACCACAGTGAACGAAAGAAAGTTTTCAAAAAGTAATTCCGCGACCAGTAAAAAATGACATCGACCACAATGCAAAATGGTGTGAGTGATGGTTGTGAAAATAGTGCAAAAGTGAAATATCAAAACCAACCGAATGGACGTCTAAGTACCAACAATAATGGTGACGATTTCGCAGTGGATATGAATCGCAAAATACAAATAAATGGTGAAACCGAGTTGCGTATCGATGAGAGAAAAATATCTGTTCACATAAATAATCCCTTCCTCTCGGATAAGCCATCGACATCCGCGGAACCAGACTATGCCGAGGTGAATAAATGCCGACCAAAACGTCCACACAGTATACCTGTTTCATCCGCATTAAACGACTTACAAACACCACCACCATCAGTGAGCAGTTCATCCTCTGTGGTCCAAAGTCTATACAACCAATACAGGAACAGTCCACAACGCTTAAGTTTACTTCAACCAAATGACCAAGCCTCTTTATATCTTCCTCCGTCCCCACTGGCCTCAACAGTCAATGAAAACAACAACATACTGCCGCAATTGCCACCAAAAAATCTATCCTTACAACAACCCGTTGTACCAAGACGTTCCCAAAGTACACCCCGTCCCAATCACCCGCCTATTAGCGGTACCAACAGAGATGGAAGTCCTTCAACCATTATAGTCAATGGACAGATTGTGAGCCAACGACCAAGAAGTTTGGACCGATGTGCTAGTGTTGAGAAGACAAATGGAACATATAACCCACCCCCTATCCCATTACGACGGCTATCACAGCCGGGAGGAATTCCTTTGAACAACAGTACCACTGGATTCAATACTATCCGCAATAAAAATAATATAGTAGTAACTCCAACAACATCCGTCATAACGAAACAGCATCATCAACAACAACCAATATCGAGAGGAAATCTACCAGGAAGTAATGTCAGTACGAATGGCGGTGGTGGAGCGACTAGTAGTATGAGACATTCAATAACTTTCCATGGACCGTTGAATCGACAGAGTTCAATAGGTGGTGCTGGACAACAACAGTCATTTCAACAACAAAAAACATCATCCATTGATAACGGAAATGCTACTGCGGATCATTCTAGTGCTGGGACACTTCCGGGTAAACGAAATGACAAAAGACCAATGTCTTATGCTTATGGAAGTGTACCCGACCAAGCGTACTTGGAAAACCAACTAAGAATCTATTCGGAACAATTACGCTCCATTACTGAAAGTGTCCGGAAATACAGTGAGCAAGCAAAGTTGCTGTCCGAATTGAAAAGACAACATAATCAACAGTCTCCTATGAATGTAGTACACAAACCGATTCCTATGTCACAATCAGCTGGTAATTTCCAAGCCAGCATCCTTTCCCCTGATCCAAGAACATCATCATCTAGCTCTCTGCCCACAGACGCACAAACTCCATCCCATCAACTTAGAATGTTTCTGGAAAATATCAGAAGTTCTATGCGCACACCAGACACCCCTGTTGGGAATGTCCTCCCACCATCGATACCACAGCCCATTACCACTGAAGACGACCACAAACCGGTGAAAGTTCCTTTCAAACCGATATCCCCAGCCCCACTGACCACCAACAATGAACCGAAAGCCAAAACCCCATCAGATCAACTTAGAATGTTCTTAGACGCAATTAGATCTAATCAGGAACCTGAACCACTCGCAAAGTCACCAAACTTGTTGATGACTTCATCGAAAGAGCTAACTTTAACCAAACAACGTCCAAAATCTACATCGAATGAAAGCTTCGGGCACAGTATGTCTACATCGGAAAGTTTTCATCAGATCTCCGACAA
Organism: Megaselia abdita; assembly: GCA_001015175.1. Classification (NCBI taxonomy): domain Eukaryota; kingdom Metazoa; phylum Arthropoda; class Insecta; order Diptera; family Phoridae; genus Megaselia; species Megaselia abdita. The sequence continues at coordinate 23,445 of JXPG01008936.1, forward strand.
CTTGAGAATTATGTCTCAAGACTTGGAGGCCTTGAGTCCGAGTAGAAATACGGTGTCGAGTAAAACTCAGCCGTTAAACATTCAAACAGATCAAACTGCGGATTTCTACCAGATTTTAGATAATTTTCACAAAATGGCGGATCATTACAAAGCTATTGGATCTATTGAGTACTTGAAGAAATGCTCAGAAGCTTTGATGCAGTCTACAGAATTCTTGAAACAACAGCAACGACTTCAATTACAAAACAACGGATTCGGAACGGATACTGACAGTAGTTCTTGTAGTACAACTCCAGGAAGTATTAGAGAAGCGGTGCAGAATCTCCTCATGCAACCGAGAAACGGATTTCAAATCATGGACGATCGATTGAGTTTATTCATTGACATCATGGATAGTCAAGAGAAATTTAGTCAGGTGGGTGACATGTTTTTAGTGTGAAGGTTTTTTTTTTTTTTTAAGAATTAGCTTTAAATAGAGACATTTCTTCTCTTATGATTTGTCAGGCTTCTTTGTTTCAGTCTCTCATACTAAATTTCGCAGGTTCGAAACTAATCTCGTTAGTAGTTAGCTTCCACTTTCAAAAAGAATTGCTAATTCGAACTCAGAATAAAAAAGTAGAATTGAGACAGTAGTTAGAAACAAAAAACCCAACCTCTTTGGAATAGAACTTAGAAAATATGGCGCCTATGAAATGGTCGTCTCTATTCAAAAAAGGTTAAAAGGGATATAGCATTGATCCAGGAAAGCGATAGACTGTTGGGCTATACTCTCTAACTTAACATGTTTGTCGAGTCAAGACATCTGAATGTGACACAAGAAAAGAAACTGTTCAGTAGAATTTAGTTTCATTCCTACACCCTTCCATAACTGCCTTTGACCATATTTAGTACTTTTTTTATAAAATTAAAATCATGAAAGTCTGAAAACCCCATAAGTCGAAATTTTTTCTCTTTTTAAAACTTAAAATTAGGTCTTATTACACTCAGAGAAGAAATTATGGTGGTAAACCAATAATAAACACCTATCGTGATAGTCTTGATATGGATGCTAGTACAGCAAAAATATGGAATATTACACATAATATATGTGTGTCCTATTAATAATAACAACAGACCTTAATATAGGCCTTAATCCATAATATGGATACTTCTTCTTCATATAACTGCTCCTTAGCTTCTTCTTATTCTTTGACATAGTTGAAATGAAAGAAGTGATGGTCTTTACAAAGGATTCCGTAACCATAATTAAAGATTTCATCACATATTATGGAGTTGCATATTGAAACTCTTGTCTAAGTGTACATGTTACCCTAGTTAGTCTTCCTTTTTTCGCTTCTCTACGCCACTGTCCAAAGGCTCATTTAGTGATGATTTACAGAATTAGCTGGGATCTTAAGTGCTCTTCTATGCGCAATGTGGCTAAATAGACATTTGTTTAATATTTTTGTAATTTGTGTCTAATGTTTAGATGCGGTTTAGTTGTGAAGTTGTCAAATGTTCTGGAAGGTCTGATGAACAGCTGAAATTATTGAGCCGGTCAAAAACAAGCTTCATATTTGAACCCAATGGAATTTTGTTTTTCAAAACGCTTTTTAATTTGATATTCGTAAATTCCGACTAGAAATAGTTGTCCGTCGTCACGTTCCAGCAGGGCTTACATTTGAACTCAGCCGGCTTGAAGACTTTTGTCAAATATTACAATATATAAGACTCAAGCCGTTTGGAATTGAGAATTCCTTTTATTGATAATATAACATAAAGCTAAATACACACACACAGCAAACGTAGCTCAAGGAGTAGCAATTATATTAAGAAATGTTGCTTCTTATGTGTATCTCCTGCTTTTCTACATCAGTGTATTTAGTTTTACCCCTTCCTCTGAATATCTCTGACTCATTTATAAAGAAAAAATCCTTAGCGTGCACTGAGAATCGTCACAGTGGAAGGAGAGAGGACTAGCACATATACGAACCAACTTCTTATCACTACCAACTAACTGATCTGAAGTATGTAATACTTGTAGTCCAAGATTTTTGACTTTCTATATCTTTCTTGCTCTTAATTTAACATTCACTTAAAACTTCACTCTTTATTAACGATTATGAATAAAACATCCATGATGCTCCATCCAAAATCTCAATTAAAAAAATATGAGGAATAACTAATTCCTATTGGTTCAAAGAATCCAGCTAGTTTCTGATTGGCTCAATTATCAGCTGTTCATCAGGTGTTTGCAATTTGTTTGTTTATGAATAAGTTTCAAATATTTTACCATCTCAACATCAATCGATTCACCTTTAACCTAAGTTAACAGACAGACGGACAATTCATAATTTTTTATTTAAATAAACAAAAATTACCCTTTGAACTTGCTTAAATCTTAAAAAACATGACGAGAACAAGAGAGAATAAAATTTTAAAGAAAGAGAGGACAAATCAAATCGAAACTATTCCTATTGGTTAATTCAAACCCTTTATAATTTTAATTGGCTTTAAATCACAACTAAACCGAACAAAACTTTGAAAGTCTTCGTTGTTAGTATAATACGTTAACAGACGGACAAACAGACAAGCCATCAAAAAAATCTTAATAAAAAAAAATCCCTCTTTAATATTTCCATCTTTGTTAGACTACAAAGGCAACTGGCCAGCCCTCATTGTCCACAAAAAATCCAATAACCAAACGTGTGAAACCAGAAATCAAATTTTCTTGTCATAAAGCGGAAATGGAATGTTTGGTTTGTTTCCTTTTATCAATCAAAACGATAAGAGAACGAACAGGAGAAAATCAACTTAAAGAAGAAACTGTTGCAATCTGGGAATTCAATTCAAAGAAAAAAAATATATCGAAAAAAGAAACACAATTTCCATTTCTACCGATTGAAAACTCTTATATAAAAAACTTTTACTATCCCTTGAACACAAAGAATGGAAACTGTTCTGTGTCTCCCTTTGCTATGGTGCAACAAAAAAGAAATATTATTGAAAACTATTTATTTATTTATTCATTCAATAAAAATCACAATCGAAATTGAATATTTCAATTTTTTTCATATTGCATAAATTTCCTTTATTTTTGCGAAACTAGGGAAATGAGTTCTCTTGTTTATGGAATTTGTTTTGAGATTTTGTGGAGTGGAACTTTTGCAAGAATTGTTTCTTTCCAACTTTTCAATGCTCTTTTTATGAGCAACGCATATACTTCAACTGGAATTTGAACTAAATAATTTGGTTTTAAAACTTCAAGTTTTCTATTATTAATTTTTTTCTTTAAGAGCTTGTAATTGTAGGGAATGTTTAATATTTTTTGAGATGGAAATATTTCAGATGAGATGTTGTGAGATGATCATAGACAAATAACTTTCAGTCTGATATTCTCCACTGAAACTGAACACCCTACTAACAGGGTGTTTCGGATGAAGTGGAAAACATCAGATACCCAATGTTTTCATATCTATAATTTGTATATGGTATCACTTTTGTGTATATAGGAAAACTTTCAGTCTGATGTTTTCCACTGAAACTAAACACCCTACCAGAGCAAGAAATTCTAATATTACTAGCAGGGTGTTTCGGATGAAGTGGAAAACATCAGATTCCCAATGTTTTCATATCTATAGTTTGTATATGGTATCTTTTTTTTGTATATAGGGAAACTTTCAGTCTGATGTTCTCCACTGAAACTAAACACCCTACCAGAGCAAGAAATGCAATTCTTACTTAAAGAATACGAAGCATTTAAAGGAAGAAGAATTATCCATATTATGGATGATATGAACAAACTAATCTATATTTAAAATTTTAACCAAACATTTACACAAAATATTTCTAATCTTTTTGGCCAAATATGAAAATACCCATTAATCAATCCTGCTTCCATTATACCAGAAACAACTTCCAAGACTTATAAATAATTCTGTTTATTTTGTAAATCAAACCAATTGAGAATGACTGCGGTGCATAGGAGATTAACAATAATCCTAATGGCAATGGCTTGGATTTCCGATAATTCCTCTCTATAATAAAATTATAATAACTATAAGTACCCTCAGCACTTAACTCTTTATCGTGCACTTTAGTGATAGGGAAAAAGAAGAGGAAAAACTCGGGGAAAACTTTTCCGTCTTTCTTCCTCTCACCCGTGCCTGGTTTATGATAGTGTACATCCATAACAGCTCAATGAACTAATTTCCTCATCACGCTTGTTTGCTCGATAGCTCGCACTCATTCGTTTTTCAGCCTTTTTCAAAATTTGTGTTCTTCAACTAGAACGTATTCTATTGGAACTAGCTAAGCATTGGGTTGGAATTATAATTTTTGCATTATCGATTTCTATCATTTTAAATATTCTCTAGTACCACCAACTAACATTCATTGACTCTATGTTTCCATTCAGTTTTCCCGGGTCTGATTCCAACTTGCTGTTTCTACTCTATTTTGCTTTGCCATGTAAATTTAATGACGCTCTGATAATACTGTTTCTGAATTTCTCTCGTAGCTATCAATTAGAGAATGAAGTTACAGCGTATAAGTGTTCTGGTTTAAGTGGATCTATATACGGAAGATATCTTCTTTCCATGGAGAAAGAGGAATGTACTTAGATAATTGTTATTCAAATTTCATAATTTATCTTTTCTTTGATGTTCTTAACAATATTTCTGTTTTCGAGTATTCCTAGGGTTGTCTCGGTTTCGTGTTTTCTGATAGTTTAGGTTTCTTGAGGAAATATTAATTTTAAAACACAAACAAAATGTTGCAATATTTCTTGCTTCATATTTTGAAATACATACAAACATACATACATACATACATATGTATAATTATTTGAAATGTTTCGTCTATTCAGAATTTACACAAAATTTGTCTCCATCTCTTGGTTTGTAGTCTCAGCGGTCCATTTTGTGATTCCTTTTGAAGGCAATCTAACCATCGCAAACGTTGTCGACCTTATCGTCAGGAACCTTCAGGTCTAGCTTCATCCTACATGCGCCATACATGTAAAAGCCTCCGTAGCTGTTGTTTTCGCACTCCATCTACGATACTGGAGTCTGCATATAGCTCATGATTGTATCGTGTGCGCCACTCATTGTTTGCATACATAAGACAAAAGATCATACCTCTAATACTTTCAGAAGATTTTTGTCTGATATCAGAACATGTATAATGTAGATGTTTAGTTTAGTGCTTCTCCGGATGAATCTCGACTTAACACTCTACTTAGCCCAAACAGTGTTCGGTGTTAACTGAAGACCAAAGATACGTGAGATCCTTTACTGGCTCAAACTTGTCAGGGCCAAGGGTGATGCTGGTAAGATCTGTTTGGTTTCTCCTCGATTTCATATATTTGGTCTTCTCGCTATTCATAACTTGTAGTTGGTTGATGTAGATGCTAGCACTCTCGTTTTCCAATCTGTCCATATATTCCTTAATATCACTGCTACACCTTGAGTCACCTTTGGCTCTTTGTGTGATTTAGTAGATGTTCACTCTGAGGTTCAATGATGTAGCATGTCTACATCTCCTACCTATTGTATTCTATCATGTCTATTGTATCTCTTACGTTTCTTGTGACGATGTCAATATCATCTGAATACGCAAAAAGTTGACCAGACTTGGTTATTCTGCTGGATGTTCTAATGTTAGCTTTTCGAACAATGATTGCGGAAACCGCATTGCTAATATCCGATGATAATGTTGACAGGATCTTATATACCGATTTAAGTACACTGATTCCACGATAATTCAGCAGTCCTTTTATCGCCTTTCTCGTATATGGGTGTTATGATACTCAAGCTCCACTCTCTTGGCAAGAGAGTTGTAAAGCAAAATGCTCACCTGCATATTTTAGAAGCTCANTAAAGCAAAATGCTCACCTGTATATTTTAGAAGCTCAGCTGGTATCCCATCAGATCCCGAACTGTTGTTGTTCTTCAACATTTGGCCACAAATACAGAGATCAAATACAGAAACAATACAACTCACGAATGTTTTCTAATAAATCTTTCGTATATTTCAATATAAGCTCAATATCACTTAATATTTTCCATCTAACCATAAGTAATATAATTGAATAACACTAAAGCTATGAAAATGTGGTTGGTGTTTTCGCTGTACTTACTAGTTAGATGAAAGGGATAGTTGCGTAAGGTTTTCTTATATTTATGTAAAAATTTGTTTGTAAAGAATATCACTTCGAAACAAGTCTAAGCTAAGGTTTCAACCGATTTTACCGGGAAAAATGAAATTCACTTGAACGAGACAGGAACGTCGAAGGGAATCTGACATTTTGTATTACTATTTTCTTTGGTTAATAAACTTGAGAGGCTGGTAGAGCATATATTTTCTCTCTAAGGTGGTCAATGGCTTCTGTAAATGAGTGCTGATAGAGAAGGAACCAAAACTGACACTCAAAACTTTAACTTTATTCAATATTTCAAAATCTGACAAGAATTATTTGAGCTTTTGTTAATTTTGCGATATTGTTTCTATAAATTGATATGGATTTATATCGTTTCGTATTTTGAAAGGACCGCATTTTATTCATTCTCTTCTCAGTAACCAACAATGCCGAGTACCCCAAAAAAAAATTATTCTAAATTCAAAAATCTGACAAGAATTATTTGAACTTTTTTTGTGCATAACACTTTCAGCATTGCTTCTATATATTAATTAATTGCCTAACTTCAATATTCAACCAACATTGCCGATAAAACTGCAATGGAACTTTTGAAGCCAATGAAATAATGAAGAAGAACAGGGGGAATTTTTCGTTCTTCACTTCTCAATAACCAACAGTGCCGAGTATCCCAAAAAAAAAACTTTATTCAATATCTCAAAACCAGACAAGAACTATTTTAACTTTTTGTTGTGCATAAACCTTACAACATTGTTTCTATATATAAATTCATTGCCAAAATACTCAACCAACATTGCCGACTGTGGAACTTTNTTTCACTTCTCAATAACCAACAATGCCGAGTATCCCAAAAAAAAACTTTATTCAATATCTCAAAACCAGACAAGAACTATTTTAACTTTTTGTTGTGCATAAACCTTACAACATTGTTTCTATATATAAATTCATTGCCAAAATACTCAACCAACATTGCCGACTGTGGAACTTTTGAAGCCTCACTAAACTGTCGGACAATATTGGATGAGATAGCATGTACAATAAAATTAATAATATTGCCTGCAATAATTTATTATTCATCTGGAAAAGGAAAATGAGATACAGCATAGATTCTATATTTAATATGCTGATGTTTTGTGTTCATAGTGATCTAGGAAGAGAGAAAGAGTATGGAATACGTAGATAGGGATGTAAAACAATTTCATATGTTTGTTCGAATTTCAATGAATGTGTAGAGATGATGATGCTGCATAGTGTTGCAAGCGTACTACTTGCACCACAACAACTACAATCAACCATCCCTAACTGATATCTACTAACAAGCTAACTGACTATCTGACTCGGTTGATAAAATGCAAATAACTGTATGAATTTATAATTTTTAACTGCATTTTTGGGGGAGATAGAGTGAGAGATAGATAGATAGATCCAACCCATAAGTCTTTCAGTTCGTGTTTCGGTCTCGTCGACATTTGCATTTAAATGTTCGTGTTATGATGGCTTGCTGGATAGCTATAGGATGGTAGTTATATAAAATGTATTGGAAAATTCAAAAGCAAACTCATTTCGGAAAAAGTGTAATTAATTGAAATAGAAAATTATGGGAACTTTGCGAAATAGAGCGTATTGTGTGTCATTAAAACTTTTTAGTTTTGGAGTTTTTAATTAGCACTTTGGAAACTTATTCTTTTTCGACATTGGATAAAAATTGCTGCACATATTTCCATTCAATTCACTTCAAAGAAAAACTAATTTATTTCATCAGTAATTTACTGAGTAATTAACCTCTTCACGACACGATATATGAAATTTCAAATCTAGCTGAAAACTAGAACTGAGTTGGGTAAAAGTTTAAAAAAAGTTAAAAAGCTTTAGCTGTGATTTTTAGCCAATTAAAGTTAAGGAATTTGAATCGACCAATAGGAACGGTTTTTTTAAGTCTCTCTTACTCTCATATGGTCTTCTCTGTAGAAACTTACAGAAAAGAAGAAGAATCCAGAGCAAGTTTTCTTTCTTTTTCTTGATATAAAATAAAAGTCTATTCTCACAAAACTGTTCTACTTCCCATGCTTTCATAAAAGTTTTTACAAGGGTTCCTCTTACATTAGTATTTTAAACTAAGCAGTATCTCCGAATCATACAAAAAAACAATCCTCGTCTACACTGAGGATCGAACTTACAATTGCCAGACAACTAGTGAAAGGTAGATCAAGGTGTGGCAGTGGAATGTTTGCTTACCTCTTCTAATGTGTTTACCTCTTCTTCTCTTAATTTTCCCTTTTCCTCTAAACAGAGTCAATGATAAACTTCTTAAAAAAAAAAACTCTGTGACCACTGAGGATTGAACTCAGAAAAGAATCGACTAAATCCAACAACAACTCTCAATAAAAATCAGAAATAAAAATGTTGTTCCTTCTCACTTTCAATTGTAAATTCAATGAAGTACTTCAAAAGAAAGAAACAGACAAAGTATAAAATTAAATTGGAAATATATTGTTCTGTTGAGTTAAATCAATTGTGAGCAATAACCCTTATTGAGTTCTTCCTTTCTCTTTTTTTACCCTATAGGAAATAAAGTTTTCTTTAAAATTAAAATGCATCGAGTTTAAGACTGCAAAGAAAAGGAAGTACAAAAAGATGAATCCTTATTGAAATTTAACTTTATCCATAAGATTGCTCTTCTTTTTATTTTATTTGAGAATTTGTTGCAGCAACGGATAAGAAAAAAAAAACAATTTCAAGTTCAAAGAGGGGTCTTTGCCCTGCAATATTTTAGTTTGACCCACTTTTCACCCTCTTTCATATAGAAAAACCAAACAGAGACAGCTTTGTCTAGAAATTTTCTTTTAATTAAGATCATGCTTTTGATTTCATTCATCATGTATTATATCCACATCCATCTGCATTAAGCTAAAAAGTGAAAAGTACAAGAAACAACTTAATTAAGAGAAAAGGAAATACGCGAATCCTGAACAAGAGTGCGCCTTTTGATTGAATTGCGGAAACTTAATTGGCTTCTTATTGAATTAGTTATTGAGATGGAAGAAGGGTTGGGTTTTATTTTGTTGGGTAAACTTTGGAGTCATCTGAAAATTGTATTCAGAAGAAAGTTGAGGAATCATCTTCGTTGTAGGAAATATTATGCTACACGTTTTACTTATTATGGTCTTATCGCAATTATCTGATGTTTTCCACTGAAACGAAAAGACCTGTTAGAATTTGTAGGGTGTTTCGTTCAAAAGAAACACCCTGTTAGTATTTGTAGGGTGTTTCGTTTAAGTGGAAAACATCAGACTACGAAAGTTTTCCTACCTTTTATTTGTCTATATTCTTATGTTCAAATTTGGAGTTGTTTGATGGTCCCACAGAAAAAAAGCAATTTCTTGTTAAATACATACACGAGTATTGCATTTCTATAATCCACATGTGTTGGTATTTCTCTTATTACGAGGCGTAGGTATTTTTCCTACTTTAGTGGGTAAAAATAACAAGTAATACATTTTGCCGTATTTGTAAGTATTTAACTTATTTCAATAAAAGTGTAAGAGTTTCTCCCACATGTGTTGGTATTTCCCTTATTAAAAACGTAGGTATTTGCCCTACTTTTGTAGGTAAAAAAGCAAGCAAACATTTTTCCTACATTTGTAAGTATTTCTCCCACATCCTTTGAAGTGAAGCAGTTTTTCCAACATATGGTGGTATTTCCCTTATTAAAAACGTAGGTATTTTCTCTACGTTTGTAGGTAAAAAAACAAGCAAGAATTTGTTCCACATTCTTAGGAGTTTCTCCAACATATGTTGGTATTTTTCTCATTAAAAAGCATAGGTATTTTTCTATTTTAGTGGATAAAAATACCATGTAAAATTTTGTAAGTATTTTACCTATATCAATAAAATTGTAAGAGTTTGTTGTTGTGTTGTTATTTCCCTTATTAAAAAGTGTAGGTATTTTCCCTACTCTTGTAGGTAACAAACAAGTAAAAATGTTTCATACATTTGTAAGTGTTTTACCCACATCATTTGAAGTGAAGGAGTTTCTCTTATTACAAAGCGTAGGTATTTTACCTACTTTAATGGGTAACAATAACAAGTAAGAATTTTCCCCACATTTGTAAGTATTTTACCATCATAATTTGAATTGTAAAATTTTCTCCAAAATTTGTTGAAATTTCTCTTATTACAAAGCCTACTTTTGTAGATTTCTTTACATTAAAAAAAAAAATTCCAAATCCAAACATTTATTTNAGTTTTCTTTACATTAAAAAAAAAATTCCAAATCCAAACATTTATTTTATTTTTATAAAAACTACATAATCTTTAAAGAAAGTGTTAAGTTCTAACCCACATTATTCGTTATCTTCATCTCTATAATTTGTAGTTCTTTCGCTCTAAAAAACCATCTGATGCCTAAACTGTTAAACTCTTCCTACGTTATCCTTCAGTGAAATTAATTTAAAGGACGATTAAATTGAATTAAAAGTCATTCGGGGATAATATTATATTCGTCGTCGTTTTCCTTATCCCTGTCTGGGATTGTTGCACTGTAACTTTCTCCTCCTTCGACATATATCCTTTCCCAATCCATCCAACCAACCATCCCACCTACATTTTTAATATATATAGCTGGAATTTTTTTTAAGGTTTCTTTAGAGATTTCAACTGAAAATTTTTAATTAAGTTTTTAAAAAATAAAACGTTCTGAAATTGTGCGGTAAGAATATCTAATTAAATTGAATTTATAATAAGTGTTAGTGTAGAGAAAGTGTTTAAATTTAATAAATTATTAATTAAATTTCACTAAGGGTATCCCCTGTTCTGTATGGCTGTTCTTATGTATTGTGTATATTGTATACATAAGTATTCTCTATGCAGCCGTTTTAGGTTTTTCAAAATGAAACGTTTTTCTTTCCCTNTGTAGAGAAAGTGTTTAAATTTAATAAATTATTAATTAAATTTCACTAAGGGGATACTATGGCTGTTCTTATGTATTGTGTATATTGTATACATAAGTATTCTCTATGCAGCCGTTTTAGGTTTTTCAAAATGAAACGTTTTTCTTTCCCTNTTTATAATAAGTGTTAGTGTAGAGAAAGTGTTTAAATTTAATAAATTATTAATTAAATTTCACTAAGGGTATCCCCTGTTCTGTATGGCTGTTCTTATGTATTGTGTATATTGTATACATAAGTATTCTCTATGCAGCCGTTTTAGGTTTTTCAAAATGAAACGTTTTTCTTTCCCTGTGACTAAGAGCAGAATGTTTGAAGAGAGAAATATGGTGCCGTTGGGGATAAACGTGGTCATTCTGATTTATTATTTATGAGTATCCTTATGTTAGGTTGGTGGTTTTATACACTCTGTGAAAGGATGAAATTTTGAGGTTTCAGGGGTTTATTTTTAAGAAGGCTTTGGGAGTAATTGTACAAAGCTACTGGGTATCATTTCATATGTTCTGTTTGGGAATTTTCGTATTATTTCATAGTTTGTTGGCATGTTCGAATGATACGAACTTGTAATTTTCGATTTACAAACATGGAATCAGTGTATTGTTGGGTTTAAGGGGGACGATTTTGGGATATTGCAACGGATTGATATGCAAACTTTGTTCCAAGAGTCTTTCCTTTTTCGTTTAGTGAAATTACACGTGAAATTGGAATAGGACGTTTTTTCATATGGGTCAATTGTGTCGTTGGAATTTTTATATCCTTCAAGGAGACAAAAATATTAGCAAAAAGTGTGTACTGTAGTTAACTTTGTACTAAGAATCCGCACTTTTGTGTGAATTTTTAATCACTTCAACCCAGAAAAGACTTTAAGACTTCCAAAAGATGTCTTTTCGAAGAAAAAAAGTCTAGAAGAAGTTTTATTTCTTCGAAAAGCTACTTTAAGAAGTCTTAAAGAAGTTTGAATTATTGCTTTATTCGCGCTGAAGTTGTCTAAAAGACTTCTTTCACATTTCTAAATTCTTCGAAATGAATTCTTTAAGAAACATCAAATCTTTCTCCAGGAAATCAGAGTTCTTAAAGAATGCTCATTTCTTTTTAAATATTCTTTCAGAAGTCTAAAAGATTTCTTTAAACATTATAATGTGTAAATTCTATTTTAAAAAGAGTATTATTTAAATTAATAAAAATAATACAAAAATGAACATAAAGTAAAATCTTCAAATTTATTTTTAAAACTTAGAATTTTCATATCTTTTTAATGACAGTATAAAAATAAAAAAATGTGTTGATTTTCAAAAGTTAAAAAATTAAATAAGTGTCTTAAGATTTAATATATAAAAATGTTTGTTTGAAATTTTCACTTTTCAATATTTAAGTTTTATTTAAAATATAAAATAGAACATGAAATGACATTTAAACATCTTTTTTTAAATTTAAAATTGTAATTATTCTTAAATTATAACAATAATATTAGTAAATATGTATTCTTTTCTTTCTTGTTAAAAATATATAATTTTAAGAAAACATAGAATTTTAAATTTGAAAATATAGTTTAAATTTTCCAACATATTAATGTTTAATAGAATATAAAGTTTTACTTGAACTTAAAAATTTCAAAAATTGCTTTGGGTAAATAAGAATAAAACTTTGACACAAAATGTTTTGTTTTGTGAAATTCGAAAAAGAATCACTGTAAATAATTAATAATACTAAAATTTTGAGAATAATATAACAAAGATTTTTTGAACTAAGCAAATTTAAAATTAAATTAAATATAACAAAACAAAAAAAATAAATTAAAAATGGTTTGTTTTGCGGAGTTCAAAATTTTCAATATTTAAATATATAAAGTCTTACTCCCACTTAAAAATTTCAGCATTGTTTTAAGTAAAAAAAAAAATTTAGATAAAAAATATTTTTTTTTGTGGAATTAAAAAAAAATCACTTAAAACAATTGTTAATTTTAAGCAAAAAATCTTCAAATAATAATTATGACAACAAAAAAAAAAAAAATGTAAATTTCCAAATTGTAAAAAGAAAAAAAAATGTTTAGATAAAAAATGTTTTGTTTTGTGGAATTAAAAAAAATCTCTTAAAATAATTGTGAATTTAAAACAAAAAGTTTAAAAATAATATCATCTTTGACAAAGAATTTGGTTTATTTAAATTCAAAAATTTCAAGATTGCTTTGAGTAAAAACAAAAAAAATGTTTTGTTTTGTGGAATTCAAAAAACAATTCCTTTATTTTGAATTTTTATTTTGAGTTTGAAAACAATATAAATTTTGACAAAGGTTTTTTTTTAAAATAATCAATTTTTTTAAGTCTTAACAAGAAAATAAAATGTTCGATTAAGAATTCAAAGTTCAAAATTATTTTTAAATAATTTTTAAATATATAAAGTCTAACTAAGCACATAAAATTTAATTTAAAACAAAAAGTTTGAAAATATTTTTAATAAAAAGAATAACATTTAAATNAAAATAAAATGTTCGATTAAGAATTCAAAGTTCAAAATTATTTTTAAATAATTTTTAAATATATAAAGTCTAACTAAGCACATAAAATTTAATTTAAAACAAAAAGTTTGAAAATATTTTTAATAAAAAGAATAACATTTAAATATTTTTTGTTTTCTTTTGTGGAATTCAAAATTATTAATTTTTAAATATATAAAGTCTCACTCGTACTTAATAATTTCAAATAAACAATTTTTAAATATATAAAGTTAAAATTAATTTTTGGAATTATAAGAAAGCTTTTTTGAAAATAATATCATTTTTATCAAGGATTTTGTTTATTAAACAAATTTTAAATGTACATAAAGTCTTACTCTCACTTAAAGATTTCAAAGTAGCTTTGAGTAAAAAAATTCCGGTTATGAATTCAACAACAAAATTTCAATCGGACTTGAAAACTTCAAAATTGAATTGGGTAATTTAAAATAAAAACTTTGAAAATAATATTAACTTTGACAAATATTAAAAAAAAATCCCTAAAATAATTGTTAATTTAATATAAAAAGTTTTTTTTTAAATTTAAAACTATAAATAGTCTTACTTGCGCTTCAAAATTTCAAAACAAAAATTATATAAAAAATGTTTTGTTTTTAATTTTAAGAAAAACCTTCGATTATAATTATAAGAAAAAGGTAAGGTAATTGAATACTTTTTATCAGAGTAGGCTTTTTAGTTAGAAAAATGAAAGACAGTATTCTCTTCATCAGTTCTTGTGGTGTTTTATTGGAAAAAAAATCGTACCTTGACATTGCTGAGATTCGAACTCCAAGTCATCATTAAAGAAATCAAGAATTGTTCGATAACAATTCAAACACGAACAAAACTTCCAAGATCCCTCCTTCATAGTGAAAAATCTTTAGAATCTAAAGCTCTTGACCAAATTCCAAACATCTGCCGACCGAATAAATTCATTTTAATTCCTCCCCAAACATACTTCTAATTTTAAATAAAAATTACGGCCAACTACTCCCTTTCAGTAACTCAATCTCATATATATTCCAAGCAACCAACTCTCGCAAACGGAAGGCAACTTAAGGAACATAAAATATAATAAAAGTTAGAGAAACAGTTCAGTTCGTTCTTTTCCTTAAAATTAAATTAAATCTAATTGTAATCGTCCATAAAATGAAAATCTAGTTCGTTGCCAAGAAGAAGGGGAAAAAAGTTGAATATTTTTCGCCTGGATGGTTGCTTGCCTGGAACATATCCTATTAGATTTTATGTACTTAACTTCCTAAGTTCTTTTTACTCGGATGTTAGTTTCTTTCTAATTCAAATATTCTCACGAGAATTATTACTCTGTCTCTCTATCTTTCCTTTCTATCTATATGTATTTCATCTATACATTTGGTATTTTATCCTGCCATGGAAAAGTTGGTTAACGAATTCTTCTCTCTAAAAACCATATCCTTTGTAAGTGTCTCTAAGGATGTTATACAGTTTTGGGTTTTCGGTTATATCAATATTTACTAAAAAACTTTCGAAAATACGGATAAAAGAGAAAAGTTTCATATTTTATATATAT
>JXPG01008940.1:4395-19547 GCA_001015175.1 Megaselia abdita
TAATTTAATTTTTTTTTTTTTTTTTTCAGAAATCATTTACATTAGTTCTACAAGCATGGGATATGTACAACACCTCCTATCCAGGTTAGTATCAAGTTACCAGAAATGCAAATTTCCAATCAATAGATTCTCTGTACTCTTGTTAATTTTCCGGATTTTAATGAAATTCAATTTGAGCTGGAGCAGAGAAAATAGAATTGAGATTTGCTTGAATATAGTTTGTTTAATTAACATGGAATCTGTGTTACAGACACTGAAAGGCTAATTGAAGAAACATCTTTTTCGGGTGTGATCTTACCATCTCCGGAGTGGAAGACATTGGATCACATTGGTAAAAACGCAAGAATAACATATCGAGTTAGAGTGCAATGTTCAGCCAATCATTACAACACTAATTGTACTATGTTCTGCAAGCCGAGAGACGATCAATTCGGCCACTATACATGTGATTCTGATGGAAGGAAAATATGTTTACCTGGATGGCATGGAGCCACATGTGAGAATGCTACATGTAAACCTGGTTGCGACCCTGTTTATGGCAGCTGCGATTATCCTGGAGAGTGCAAGTAAGATAATTATTTGATTGTTATTTTTTACGTTACGTTTACGTTATTGTTATTATACTTATAACAAGAGATGCGACTGGTTAATTTAGTTAGTTACTTACTTATTAGTAACTTATAAATATGTAACCAACTAAAATGTTAAAAAAAAAAACATGTCCCAAGCGTAACTTACCTGTAAATTTCGTGTAACTGACATTGATAGCTGAAATATTCTAACTTGATTAATTCAACAAATTAATACGTTTTCCACCGTAACTATATAATTAATAAATGAAGAACATCCAGTTTCAAAAGTATATAATGACAATCTACAAGTTCCTAACCATCAATTACCTTTAATGTAATGGAAATTCCACTGACATTTAATTGTATGATCTTGAGATTAAAAAGATATATGTTGCTTCTTATAGCATTCCTTTCCGTAGCCACACTTTAAAGCGACAGAGCTGTAATTAGAAAGCTTTCATGAGACCGAAACGTGATTAACATTAAAGCACGACAACGTGCCTTAAACATCTGCTCCATATCGCTTTACGGAAGAACTAGTCAAAATCAGCTAATAAAGAGAACCAAAATAGTCTTGACATTGAATTAATTTTCCATCAAAATGAAATATAAACTTACAATTGCACTGCACGTATCCATAATTTTTCCTAAAGACAATTATCATCATCTTCACATCTTCTACAGTCAGTCGCCTGTTACTACAGCAGCGGCAATCAGACGAAGACGATGATGAGACAACACAACATGATGATTATGAGAGAGCTTCCACAATCACACTCTGACTTGCATTTAATAGCAAATTGTTTACTTGTTAAAGACTTTTTAATCCGCATATAAAATCATCATGATGAGCAAGATGATGATGATAATCATATATAATGTATAAACCAACAAATCTTGTGAAGCCATAATTGCAAGTAATAAAAAAGTTTAAACAAGCTTCAAGTTAGGTACAGCAACTTGAGACAAAAACCGTCTACATCGAGGAGTCTACGAAAAAAACTAGTAAAATAATTTATGATTTAATTAAATTTTTATCGTCGACTAGAATCTATTGGATGTCATGTTATTTCAGACGAAAGAAGACAGCGTGCAGAAATAAAAAAAAAACAAGTACTATCTTTTTAGTGCTTTATTTCGCTCAATGTACGCGATTCTATTGTATCCATACACAAGGAGAAAATTCTTGATATATGGAAGCAATATACCATTTTAGCACAGATTCAGATTACAAATAATTATCGATAACGGAAATGAAAGACTTAAGAAAGAAACTTGGTGCCCAATAATTTTTTTTTCAAAAGTTTATGATTTGGGTCAAGTGACTTCAGTCAGAAAATTAAATTCAATACACATAAGTCAAAAAGTCTGGTCCCAGAATTTTAGATATATTGGGTTTTATTCCCGAAAATGAATTTATTGAAAATACATAAAAATATGAAGAAATAAACATTTTTCTCTGTGCATAGGATAATAAACCTAAAAATGTGTTCGATAGATAAACGTGAGCTTGTTGTTCTGTTTTTTCTTTCTTTTTCGAACACAAAACAATAAAATGCCTTGTTGTAGTTGAAGGTTTAAACTTTGTTGGCGGTTGGTTTCCTCGGAAACTACAATAGTGCTCCCTAAAGAAGCTAGAATTGGAAATCTGCATCTGGCTTCGAGTAACTATTGCTTACCTTGTTGTAAAATTGTAAGCTTCTTTTTTGTTGTCGTCGAACTACATGATTTTCTTGTTGATGGTTTGTGTTTTCGAAAATTTGTTATAACAAAAACTGGCTGTTGAATTGTAAATTTGGTTTTCCTTTTCCATTTCATTTTTTGTTTTACAATTTTGTCAAATTTTTAATTTAGTGTTTCTTTATTTGAACAAATATTTGAGTAAGATTTAGTTCCCATGCTGGATTTAAGTATGTTGAACAAGGATGGTTATTTATTCGATTGGTAAAGGTCAGTGAAATGCATAGTCTCCCGACATGAAACTTATAATTTCAATTATTTCCGATCAGTAGGAAATCGATCATAAACCTAATTTCATTTTTAATTCAACAAAGTTTGATATATTCACAAAAATTCACATCAATGATTACTTCCTGTGCTTCTCGCATAATTTTTTTTAATAAAAACCTATAAAAATTTGTTACTGTTCATAAAACTTACCCGACTGTGAATTAGCATACATAATAAAAACCTTTCTTAAACTTTAACATGAATAATATCTTTATTAAGGTATGAACGAACACCTGTCTTATGCTGACAACGACATCTTTGGGAAGAAGTGTTTGACGCCGTTATATATCTACTTCTCTTATTTTCTTTGAAAGGCATATGATTTTTAATTGCGACCTAAATTGTAAATTATGCTTGCCAATCAAATATCATGCAATGTTTAAATTGTTTACTTTTTGTAGAAAATACTTTTTTGACATAGCTATGCTTTCATTTTAAACGAAAAACCAACGTGCATGGGTAAAAAGATCGGAATGTTTTCGACTTCATCGGACAGTAAGACAGCAGTAGGCAACTTTGCTATTTAAAGTGCTTGAATCTATCAAAATAAGACCGTCGTCAGTGGCTTAACTACATTTCTATGTGGTTTCAATTTTCTGTACAGTTTTTTGTGAACTTGTATTTTGTGTTGTTTCTTATAACGTGAGCTATTAAATTATTAAAAGTATTATTATTTTTATTTCAATCCTCTTCATATATACTTTTCTCTTTGCATTATGATCTGGTTTCGTTTGAGATGTTGTCTTCTTCATGTCGTTTCCTTAGCGATGGCATTGAGTTTTTTACTTTATTCTTATTTGAGTTGTTGGGTGTTTTAAAGCTGAGAAAACTTACTATAGGCTTACTTTTATAATTTCTACAAAATAAGTATGAGTACTTAGATATTATTAACACAAGTATAAAAAAAAGATTCGTTAAAAGAACTGTAAATCATTTTTTTGGAAGTGACTCTGTGAAATCCAGAAACATGTAAGAAGTGCCATAAGTAGAAATCCAGCTCGATCCGCAAGCACATTGGCAAAAGACATGAAAGACACAGAATTCACGGATTAAGTGAGGCCCAGAAGAAAGATAGGGTCATCACATGCAAGTTAGCTTCGCACACAGGTGATGAAATCATTTTTTCGAACGAGACAATTTTGGTTTTGCAGGAGCACACAATCAGCAGAATTACAGAATCTACACGACTGCATTGAAAAACATTCCTTGCCACAACTTTTGGTTCCAGCAAGACGGGGCCCCCCACAAGGCAAAAGTCACTCAGGAGTAGTGCAGGGAAAATTTAATCGATTTTATCCCTGCAGATGAATGGCCCGCTTCTTCACCGGACTGCAATCCTTAGAATTTCTCGATATGGGGGTATATGCTTAGTAAGATTGGCTCTACGAAAGGGGTTTCAAGAAACTTTTGACAAAGATTTAGGACGAAATTCCCTCATAATTAGAATTATAGAAATTGTACAATCTTATTTACAAAAATACTATTTTTACTAAATTTTATAATTATAAAAAAGTTGTAATTCAATTTAATTATATTCTATAATTAAAAGTATAAGAATTCTACAATATTTTGTTTTATTGTATGGATTGAATTTTATATATAATATGAAAATATATATAAATTTTACTATACAACCAACTTACATACAAAGTAATTCCTACAACCTTAAAGGTTCCATAAAAAATATAAAGAACCCATCCCTGATTCATATATATAACATGTTACTGAAGCAGAAAGTCCACGGTTAACAAGTGGATAGTATATTGGGTAGATAGGATATTTATCTCACAAGTCAAAATATAACACAAATTGTTGGAAAAGAAAACAACAATCTAAACCATAATAATAAGAAAATCATGCATGAATTCATGTTATTTTTTGTAATTAGCAATTTTCTGAAAAATTATCTTTTTCTTTCCCCATCTCACTTACCATAGCTTACCTTCCTTAGTTGGATTCATTCAGTCCACTCGGCTTGAACAGAGGCCAGATTTTTAACACTGCTATAAACTATATAAAATTGTAATTTCCAACCATATGAACAAGAATTTCTATATTTTTCCCATATATCGATTGATTCCCTACTCCATTCACATTTATCTCTTAGAGCTCAGATACATGTAATTACGCGAATGCATATAAAAGTTGTTCTTGTTGTGTTTCATTTTTTTGTTTTTATTTCAGATGTCGAATTGGTTGGCGCGGTCCACTTTGCGACGAATGCATGGTCTATCCGGGCTGTAAACATGGTTCATGCAATGGCACAGCATGGAATTGTGTCTGCGATACCAATTGGGGTGGTTTATTATGCGATCAAGGTATGAAAATTGAATTAAATTTACATATAAATGTTTCATGTCTACTATATATGAGCTTTTCTTATTTTCTCTTTCCCAATAAATAGATCTTAACTTTTGCGGTACTCACGAGCCATGCCTTCATGGTGGAACATGTGAAAATACAGCACCTGATTCGTATCGATGTACATGTGCTGAAGGATTATCTGGTAAACGATGCCAAATTGTTGAGCATCCATGCGCTACACAACCATGTAAAAATAGTGGGACGTGTGCATTGAAGGTAAGTTCGGTCTTCATTTTGTTTAATTGTCGGATCGTATCTAGAAATGATTTACAATGTAATGGTCGTTTAAAGTCTTATTTTTTTCAAAAAGCGTATATGATTATGTAAATGTTATTTAGATATTTATGTGTGTTTTTTTATATATTCCATAGGAGCCAACAACATCAGAAACAGGATTGCTTCTTGCCAGAGGTATTCGAGGTATGAGTTCAATGGGAAAGCCTAGTCCTCAAGCTCTTTCAACAACAAACCATCCATTCGCAAGCACTCTAATCAAGACATTACCAACGTTAGCACCTGCACAAGACTTCACGTGCACTTGTGCCACTGGTTGGACAGGTCCAACATGTGAAATAAGTAAGTTATTTTGACATTTTTATTTTCGAATAGAAAAAATACAAAAACAAAACAAACAAAAGATTTTATAACCAACAACTAAAACATGAAAATGAAGACATTTTATACATTTTCTTTTTTTCGTTCATAAACGTCAGAAGCTGGTAACATAGTTTTACCCACCATATAAACCTGAGATCTGAAACAAGTTTAAATTTTTATGTTTTAATTTCTTTGAGAAAATTCCTTAGTATGTATGTCTAATAGTCTGAATGTCAGCCAACTCGGCCAACAATATAAATAATGCTTCAGTTAATTGACATAAATTTAGTAAACAAAAAACTCACTCAATCTGGTAACACAAAAAACAATCAAGTTTTATGTTGTTGTATGCTTTTAAGATGTTTCGCTGTTACATTCTTCGGTTAATTAATAAATTAAACAAAAATGTTTATAACAATTTAGTGGTTATTTTGTTCACTCTTTTGATGACCGCTTTTATTTGTATTTCTATATTTCCAAACAAAAGCAACATTCACTATCGCACCAACAATACAAAAAACTTCTACGGGATGAATGTAAGACAACAGCATGTGAAGATATAAAAAATTACCATCTTAAGTTGATGTTCGTTTAATAACTGAAATCAGGCGGAATTAAACTGAAAAACACTTAAAATCAAATTTTCTTGAATGAAGAACAAACAACGTTCTTATGCATACACTTTACATCTCTTCTTCTTAATGTTGTTATTGTAAGTGGTTAGGGCTGATTGGTTGCTTAGCCGATGTTGATGAGTAATGAACGTGATGTGAGCAAGATCTTCTGATTTATCACTTTACTGTTTTTTTCTCCTATTGACAATTTTTTTCTATAAATCTAAAGGTTTAAGGAGTGCTTCATTCTACACTTTAAAAAGATTTCTAGGCTTCGGATATCTGGATGGTTTAAGTTAGAGTCAATATATTTGTAGAGTTCAATGCAACATATATATGATATGGTATCAAATGCGATACAAGAATCAGACCCAGATAGCGATTTGAGTTTACCGTTGTGATGACCAAATGATCCGCTGGTTCAATATGAACAATACTCTTTAAAAAATTTAATTTTCAAAATCTCATATCAGATGATTGCAGTCATTAGCCGATGTTGTATTGGATACACTGAAAAAACAAAATGTGTACCCTACATATTTTAATGTACTGCAGTAGTGCATAATTAAACATTTTTTTTACATATTTCGTTTGACGAATATTTTAAACACAAAATAAGTGTGTTACACATTTTAATAATAAGGAAAATACATACCATATTGAGTGAGTTACACATTTTATTTGAACAGTACATATTTTGTTCATGCTGCACACATTTTGTTTTTTTGTTAACACATCAATGAGTAACTTACACACTCAAATATGTAGCCTACACAATAAATCTGTGTTGAGAACTGATCAAAATAATGTGTATGGTTCATATTTGAATGAGTGTCGTACTTATTAAATACGTGTATATTTAAATACGTATATATTGTATTTTAAATACACATATATTTATAATGTATTTTATTTCTTCCTATTTTTGAATGTGTATAGTACATATTCCTGATGTTTTAAAATATTTTAAAGTGTGCAACATACATTTAGAAAATATTTTTTTTCTCAGTTTATGGTGTGTTTCTATGGTTTTATGATCATTTTTATTATAACACAATAATTAAAAACCAAAAAGTACACAATCGTATTTTTCTAGTGGATAGAAACTTCACCACATCATTTACTTTTGTAGCATACTAAATGGCAACGTGGCAATCAAAGATGTAAATTATGACCACTTGCGCGTTTTAGTGCGTCTTTTTCTCTTCATGTCTGTCGTTCATTCATCTTATTTTACAAACTATATCGTATATAAGAAGCCCTCCAGTGAAGAAGAGACTAAAGACTAAAACTCTCTTCGTTGTATCTTCAACATCGTCGCATCATTTAGAGAACGTTTAATAAAACATCACTTTTGTTTTATTGTATTCAAGCCCTCCAGCACATTTTCACACAATAATAATGATGACCCTTTGGGAGTCAAGTGCTTCCATTTCGCCAGTTTCTTTCGCATCGCTTGTAGTATAATTTTATTCACTCTCAGAAGAAGAGCACAAACTGTTGACAGACAAACCAAAATCATTCTTTTAAATAAATAAATTAATCAAAATTTGTCATATGATTTGTTGATTAATGGCTTTTAAGTTGATGATATGACAGTGGGATATAAATTTTGGTTGCCATACTAAACAGACATAGCGCAGGTGAATCTTTCATAACTTGACGCTTTTAGTTCAAGGAAAGCATTGATTTATGTTCGCGATTGATATGGTTTATTAACTGAGCTGCTTTATAGTTATTTATAAAAAGATTTTTAATGTCTACAAAGAAAACAAAAAAACTATACTCTGATTTTTGATTGAGTTTTCATTATTTTATGGTCGATTATATTAAAAAGTATTTACCGTTTAATTTCTGGAGAAAAGAAATTCCATTGGCTTCAGCTTGGCTTTGATTGGCTCGTTTGTCAGCTGTTGCTCAGCTATTGTCAATTTTTAGGGTTTCTTTTTAAATACCCTTATGGCTTTGTCCGAGCGTCTACCTTCCTGCCGTAAACCTCTTGAAAAGCTTTGTCCATATTAGACATACCATACTTCATCTTAAAAATCTGACTGACTATAACAAACAGCCTTTAACAGAATTTCGAGTTGTCGATACCAGATCTTATTTGATTCTCAAGTTTAATACAGCGACTTAAAGGTACTGACGAGGACTTCAAATAATCATCATTACTTTTTCAAAAATTCTAAAATGGTTGAGTCATAATTTTAAAGGTACTAACAAGGCCAAAATCAAAATGTGCTTTTATTTACTTTATGATTCTTAATAAGATTGTTATGGTTTCCAGGTCATTCGAAGTGATTAGTAAAGCCAGAGGCTTGGAATAGGGCAACTTTAGAATGCATTCAAACTTAATTGTTTTTTTAAATATAATAATACTTTAAAATAATAAAAAGATGTGTATTGCAACCAAATATTCGACTAATATTTTTTCTAAATATTTTATTTTTTTAAAGCCTTTGAGCTTTTATGTTATTGGTTTCACTGACTCGAAAATGTTCTTGCAATAGAAAAGTTTTTATTTCTTTAAGGTATAATTCCAAAAAAAATGAAGCGCATTTTTTAACAGATTTTCTTCTACTATCTACTATCAGTTTGCGATAAGTAACAAAAACTACTAACTTTAATTTTTTAACTTCATTTTGAGTCATTCTAATGTGTAGAATCTGTAACCGCAGGGTTAAATATATATTAAATTTTTGTGAATTTTGGTTAGATGTTGTGTTTTTGCAGACCTGAAATTAATTTAAGGTTCCGTTTTTTCTGACTAAATAAAAAAGCCAAATAAAGAACGGTATCGATCCTCTGCCTCTTGACTGGTGGCCTGACATGGTATCACTTAACTAGTCAAAATTTATATGATTATGAATTATATTAATTTCATATATAAATTGTAATTCATTTTTATTTCTATAAAAAATATAAATTTATTCATAAATTTCTGAATCTTTTATTATTTTCTTGTTGGTTTAATTAAAAAATTAAATCTCTAGATTTAAATAAAAATATTGTGAATATTTTAAATTATATATAGAAGAAAAACACACCACAAATATGTTCTATTTGGAACAATAACCTAAATTCCCTTGTTTCCTTATATTAAACTAACTATTTTACAATTACCATTTGTTATATGAAAACAAGAAAGCATCCCGCGACACTACTTTACCAACTCACCACCTATTATCAGTAGTCTAATATCTCCGAAGCCTTTTTTAACGTTTGTAGCTACAACCAGATATACAAATGAAAATTTATGCTCCAAGATTGCGAAATCCAGATAAAAATAAATACTACGACAATGGAGCAAACAGTGAAACAGCACAAAGCACACAATCTAATCGACCATTCTTCTTCTCCTTTTCATTTCTTTGCAGATATAGACGAATGTGCTGGAGGTCCATGTGAACATGCTGGAACTTGTATCGATCTTATCGGTGGTTTTCGTTGTGAATGCCCACCTGAATGGACTGGTGACGTTTGTCAATTAGACGTTGATGAATGTGATTCGAATCCTTCTTCAAAACTAGGACCATGTATAAATGCTCAAGCCTGCAACAATACTCTTGGTGCTTTTGAATGCACATGTTTGGATGGCTGGGGTGGACCGACATGTGCGAAAGATTTAGATGATTGTGTGGGCCAGTGTAAGAACGGTGCAACCTGTATTGATTTAGTCTACGATTACCATTGCGCTTGTGAAACCGGATTTACAGGTAAGACCAAATTTCATTAGCATATTGTGATTGCAAGGTGTTCACTATAATTCAACCATATCCTTTTTCGTATTTAGGTCGTGACTGTGAAACCAATATTGATGAATGTGCAAACTCACCATGTCGGAACGGCGGTGAATGCGTTGATTTAATTGGTAACTTCAAATGTATATGTCCAGTGGGTTACTCGGGATCACTGTGTGAGGAAGCAAAGGATCACTGTACACCATCACCTTGCTTGCATGGCACCTGCTTGAATACACCTGGAGGGTATTATTGCCATTGCCCACACGGCAGATCCGGACAACATTGTGAATTGGCAAAAGCAATAACCAACGGTAAGTAGCTTGTAATTCAAGATCGATTTAATGTAGTTAAGTCATAAGCATAAGTGTGTCGCCGCATAGATATCAAATTGGAGACGAACAGTCGTAAAATTTAAAAAATGGAATGAAAAAAATATCATCGTTGTCTCTTTTGTTTTTCTGCTCTTCCAGATGGTTGTTCTCCTCCGTCACGTAACGAATCATTCAATGCATTACAATGCAGCGGCCATGGTATATGCAACAAAACCGACACAGGAAAATATTGTAAATGCCATTCCGGATATACTGGACTCTACTGTGAGCACAGTAAGTGTAGATTTTTTCCCCGTAGATGCTTGCACTTGAAAAAATATTTTAGAACTTGTGGTTTTGAAAATGTTGTGTAGCTTAGTTTATGTTTTGTAATTGAAGATGTTTTTTTGTTGTGCTTTTGATTGCATGTTGACTGCTTAGAGTAGACTGTGAGCAGAAAGCTCTTAGTTTTCGGCTTCCTAATATCATAAATGTAGCTATATTTTTGTTATATAATCTTTTCATCAGTAAATGAAAATAATTACAAAATTAAACATAAAAAAATTATGTAGATGTACATATTCTACTCACATATATATTCAAAAATCTTCTAGAATATATTTTTTTGATAATACATTCAAACTCAAAGCGTCTCATGAAATACAGAGCGGGATTTATATCGTTTATAGGGTATCTTACTATTATACGATTTAGTAAGATAGCGTGGAGTAAACTGTACATGCGATTTCAAATTTGAGAAACGTCTAAAATATTCCTAAATAAAATGTTAAAACTCTGAAAATGGAGTATTCAAGAATTAAAGTGGTAATTAACCTGATAATTCTGTAAACGATTATTTATAGTAGCTATAGTGAAGCGTTTTAGATGAGGTAAACTGTTAGATAAGACAAAGCTTATCACTTTAAATTAGTGTTACAAAAGGTAAACGGCAGACAAAAAGTTATTAAAAAAAACATTAATTCTTTCAAACCTTAAAAACACTACAAAAAATTGGTTTAGTGTAGTTGGTTCCAAGCTCTTGAATGTATATTAATTTGTTTTCATTAAAAATCGAGTTTTTTGCTGTTCTTTTTATTTGAACAAAAAATTTAAAGGAAGAGGATGAAGAAAAATAATTAAAAAGTATCTTCTTTTTGTTTTCTATTATTCAAAGGTTTGAACGAATGTTCGCCGAATCCCTGCAGACATGGCGGTATTTGTATGGACGGTGATGGCGATTTCACATGCGAATGTACAGCCGGATGGACTGGTAAGTTTTTAATCTGTTCTGTTTTGGGTTCTCTTTAAGATTTTAATTTTAATGCAAACGCTTAATGCACTGTTATTAAATGGTTGGTTAACTCTAAGTGATGGTTTCGTGCCGAAGATAATCCGTAATATTGGGTAACCTATATCACGCTAGTCGAAAAATTACTAGTTATGGTTTACTTCATTTAAATATTATTCTTACAATATAATAACCCATTGAAAGTTACTTTTATTTTAATGATTCTTAGAAACACTAATAATTTTTCTGAGTGCATTTTTGTTCATCGTTCTAATTAGGCTGCCTTACATAAAAAAGTCAAGTTTCGCGCCTTATTCCTTTCATTTTTTCAATTTTATTCCCAAGAAATTAAAATACAAAACAAAAATAAAAATATTTTAATTAAAAATTCCTAATCGTGTGTGAAGGATTTTTATCTGATTTTCTTTTTCTCTCGGTAAAAAGCCAAGATTTTTTCGAACAAAAATAGTAAACCGAACTAAAAAGACTCCATTCAATTCCAATTCAATCCTATCCATTGCATTATATATATTATGTGTACAAAACCAGTTCTATACTTATGAATTTAATTATGTGTAGAGCTAATAAAGAATAGAAATTAAAAAATCTCATCGATGCAATTCTTTAACAGGAAAAATATGTACAGATCAGGCGACACAATGTTTTCCTGGCCAGTGTCTGAATGGAGGCACCTGTTCGCAGAGTAGCAATGGATTGTCACAGTGTCGGTGCACGTCTGGATGGGGCGGACAGTTCTGTGAGGAACAGATAGACCAGTGTCAAGGACAACCATGTCATAATGGAGGTACATGTGAATCAGGTTCTGGTTGGTTTCGTTGTTTGTGCGCTAAAGGCTTTTTGGGTCCAGATTGTCGGATAAACGTAAATGAATGCTCACCACAACCATGTTTGGGAGGTGCTACATGTATCGACGGAATCGGTGGATTCACCTGTATTTGTCCACTTGGTAGGCGAGGGGCTCGTTGTGAAATATGTAAGTACTCTCGCAAAACAAGCTATAAAAAATTGTGAACATTATTAAGTGTTTTTATTATTATTTGTTTTCTATTCCCATAGTGCTTTCTGATCCGACATCAGTCTGTATGAATACAACAACACTTTCGCCATATAAATCTCTGGCATTGGAAAATGAAGAGAAAACCAATTTCACGGACAATGAATCACAAACATTGCAAATATCCACTCAAGATGAAGAGAATTGCAATGCTTGTGTATGTGAGAATGGTAAGCCAAAGTGTACAAACCTATGGTGTGGATTACCCAATTGCATTGGAGGATTATTAGCAAAAAACAAAAACGCCTGCAAGAAGCATGAAGTTTGTGTACCTGCACTACGTGAATCGTGTTTAACAGGCGGATGCATTGCACGCGGTGATTGTAGAGTACTGGAGCCATCACGTCGAGTTGCACCACCAAAATTGCCAGCACATCCTAACTGCTGGCCAAATCAAGCCGAATTGAACACAAACTGTGCACGCCTCACCATCTTATTACAACTGAATACGATGCCACGTGGAACGTCAATTGAAAATGTTTGCGCTACATTAAGGCAACTGTTAGCAGCTCGTTTAGTCAAATCCGATGTCAGTTTGAAAGCTAAATTATTTGTCTTATGTGATTTGAAAATGGGAACTAACGATTCGATAGAAGTTACTATGGTGAGTATTTCTTTTTATTACTTTGTTTGTAATTGTAAAAAATGTAGTAAGAAAGTTCTGGACATGAGAAGATCTTGTAGAGTGCTGGTTATGCTTTTAAAATTGCGTTATTTATATTAATACAGTCTTACCCAGAACATTTTTAAAATAACAATTATTCACTTCCCCTAATACCAACAAATTGTTAATTATATTTTTTATCTTACATACAACAGTCGTCATCGGAATCAAGCGACGCACAGCTACCAGTAGCAGTTAAATTGATGGGAGAACTTCTTTCGCGTTATAATTCCAACATTGCTAATGATTTTAGTAAAGTGGAATTAGCGTCACTTATATCTGTATTAGAAGTGAAAGTTGAGACAGCTTTGATATCATCGGAGGACGGAAGATCAGGTATTTTGATTGGCGGCTTGTTTGGAGCAGCAATAGTAGCTTTCGCATTAGGTTTAGTAATGTCTTATATTTGGCGTCAAAGAACTTCTCTTCGCTCAAATAGTGGTATTAATTTGAGTCCGTCAATCGACGCTCTTCATCATGAAGAGGAAAAATCGAATAACATAAAGAACGAGGAAAACCTTCGAAGGTATGCGAATCCTTTAAAAGGCAGTACAACTTCTTTGAGGGGCGGCATGGAGCTGTCCTTGAATCCAGCGCCAGAGATAACAACAGTGTCTGCATTGACTGCGGGAACTAGTGCAATTCACAAGTCTCAACCGAGCTTGTATCAAACTACAGAATCAGATTTTGATAAAGAGCTTCTTGAAAAACGAAAGGTTCTGCATGCATCAAATAGGCATTCACAAATATTACTGAATAAAACACAGAATTTCGATCTGAAAAAGAATACAGTCGGTTCAATAGATAGTCCTCGAAAGGATTTCTCGAAAAGATCTCTCAATTGTAAATCAATGCCACCCGTGATGGATGCCGACGTGTTAACTGTACATGTTTAGTAATTGCTAATTAGTATAACTAATAACTTTTTTGTTGATTTTTTTATTTATTGAAAACAAAGCAATGTATACAAAGTATGTAAATATCTCATTAGGTTTTCCATTCTAATATTTGTATTGTAGTTGGTACCGTGGAATACTCTCGACAACTCGACTTATATATCAATAAATTATGCCATAAAATCATTCCTAAAACAAAAATTCTGTGCAATTTGTTGCCAAGTTGATGTTCCTCGCAGGTTGCATTTCAAAAGCAGAATCTCATTACTGTACAGACCTATTATTGTAATGTATACTTTTCTAATTAGTGATTAGGATCACATACTAACTAATACAAAAAGAAAAAAAAAACCAACGGAGTTTCAATGATGACCACATTGCCTACGTTGAGAAAAAAAGGAAAAAAATGTTCAAATCAGTATTGCGATCATTCGCATAAAACATACAAAGCATTTTGTTGATTCAATAAACGAAATGTACTTCTTTAGAGTGTGATATTTAGAGCTTAGTAACTTATTTAGGATGATGACATAAAAAAATGTAAATAGTTATTTTAAATCGTAGTAAAATTTTCTAAAATATATTTTGACTACAGGCGTTCGTAGGATCTAAGCCTTAGGAAGACAGTTTTTTTGTAATTTAATTTATTTTTATTGTAGTTTTAAGGACTTTTTAATATGTTTAAGACTTATTTTGTATTTCTTTAACTTTAGTTTAGTTTTTTTTTAACAGAACGAAAATGTTAGTACATAGTACTTAAATTATCAACAATAAAAATAAATTAAAAAAATTAAAAGTTCTACTTTTTCTACTATTTTTCAATTCACTACATATTATTTTTATTATTTAGAAGCGTTTAGTGTAGGTGCTTCCACTCCAATTATTCTGAGTTTGCTGCACATGTCATACGATCAACATTTCCTAAAATAACATAAGAAAAGCTTAATAATGTGTACATACACCCAGAGAAAAAAGTGCAGATTTTTTTAACACAAAAGTGCTGATTTTTATCATTTTT
>JXPG01008944.1:0-18427 GCA_001015175.1 Megaselia abdita
ACACAAGAAATCCAACGTAAGATCATGCTGGTCAACAGAACACTCCACAGTACGTAATTAAAAAGCACCAAGTTCGATGGCTGGAACATTTTTGGCGCATGCTTGTAAATTTAAAAACTTAAAATTTTTGGTTCAGACGAAAAAAGTAGATTATTTTTCATCCACTTTTCAAAAAATGCTCATAAAAAGTATCTGATGTTTGGTTTTTCTCACTCGCTACTTAATAATGTATTTAGAAAAAAGAAAGATCTTTTTTTTAACTCCGTCAAAAACCTATACTTTTTTTTATGTTTGTACTAAATATTTGTTGGGTTTTTTATAATTTGTTTGCAATTGTTTGTATTATTATTTCTTGAATTCTCTGTTTTCTGTTTGATTATATAAAAGTTTTATTTAATTTTGCTATATATTTCTTCTGACGCCACCCTCGCGATGTTGATGAAATAAAAAGGTACCTCTAATACACTCGTTAATATAGCAGACAGCTCATCACTGATTCTATTCAAAGGAAGAGGGAAAACTAACAACACTGATGTAGAAAAGCAGCTGGTAAAACACATAGGAAGCAAACATTCCTTAATATTATTGCTTTATTGTTTTATGATTTAGTTTTTTTTTATTCAAAGAAAAAAACATAAAATTGAACGACTGCTTAATTTTGAAACCGCTGTACTGACAATTAAGCAGCAAGCGTCTGAAACAAAACTCAAANCTGTAATTTTAAGCAGCAAGCGTCTGAAACAAAACTCAAAAGCGTTGTTCGTATTTAAAAAGAAATATTTTTGTGTATAAAGAAATGTTTTCGATTGCTTAATTGTCAAGGATTTTTAATTACTAAGCATTATTTGTAATATTATAGATAAAACTGTTTTATAATCAGGAAATTAACTTATTAATTTTGATCGTATATATGTATCGTTACGTTATCCATCTTCAAAAATTAGAACCGTTATTTCCATCTTGAACCCACTGATTTAAAACGAATCATTTTTTTTACATTTATATAGTTTTTTGTGAGTAATTCAAAATATAATAAACACTAATTAACTATTTATTTTGTCTTAAAAAAGCTAAAAATTTTAAAGTTTTAAAATGTGAAAAAAAAAAAAAATCTGTAAATTCAAGTTATATAACGTTATAACTTAACGATTTTAAGTCACGGTTATTTATTGGGTATTTAAGCATTTTTTGGTTATGTTATTTTGCGGGTATCGTTATTATGCAGTTATCGTTACATTTACCACCTTTGCAGAAAATTATTATTTTGGTTATGCATTTTCTGCAAGTTTAAAGAAAAATATTTGTGTGTATATTTAATTATTATTCAAAACACACATTGAATTTTTGACAGTTTTAAAAAACTTCACATATTCATAAAAAAAAGTGTTCACAATATTTTTCTGAATAATCGTCAGAGTAGAAGGCATATTAAACTACAACATAGGAGAATATTTTAACTTTAAACTAAATTCTTATATTAAAGTTTTATTAGAATTTAATTTTTACTAGCCACTCATAAAAAGTATTGCATTTTTTTAAAAATAATTTTATTTATCGTTGATCATATTTTCATACAGAAAACGAAATAAAATTGCTTTAAAAAAGACAATAAATACTTTTCGTAATGTAAAGTGAAGATCACGCAATTTAGTTTACTAGAATTAAAAGAAAAAGAGAATCAAACTGCAAAATTTTGAGTTGAAAAAGTACCCCAAAAATCGTACTTGAAAAATAAAGAACGTCCATTAAAATAAAAAGATCGTATATGATTCATTAAGAAACTATTTAAGAGGAATACTTGAAATAGAGAGATCGTATATGATTCATCAAAAATCGATTGAGGAATTCTTGGAATAGATAGATTCAGTGGACTCTACTTGGGAAGTATTACCTTATCTTTCAAAAGATCTTTTGAAAATTTTAATTCAATATTTGATGAAGGGCTTATATTTAAGCTAAACTGTTTCCTAGCGAACTCTTATGTAAAACTTCTAAAGTCTTATTGGTCAGATAGAGTTTTCAGAGCTCGGAATGAAAATGAAGACTCGACGTTGAAAGATATAAGAGTACGAGTTCCACAAGTTGTTTTATGAATTTGTTGAGGATGTTATTTAGAAATTCGTCTTGACTCTCCATTATTCTGGACCCAAAATTATGATTAACTACAGAGTTCAATGTGGAATTAAAAACATCATTATGATGTCTTTCGAAAAATTAAAATGGATCTTACTTTGGTTTCGAGCTTGGTCTCTTATTCTTGGGTCTACCTCGTAGACAACTTGTTTTTTTTTTCTGAATATTTAAATAGAATAAGAATGAGTTATTGTAAAATTTCATGAATTACATTGGATTAAGTTTGTGGGTCGTACATTTAAGCCTAGTGCAAAATGAGCTTATTTTCAAAGGACATCCTTTTGCACAATCCAGAGAGTAATTTTGAAGATCTTGAGTTTTTGAACTCATAATAATTTATTCGGTTGTAGACAAAGTTGTTCTGAATGTGATTCCGAAACTAAAGAAATAGGTTTTGTGTAGTGGAAATTGTTGCAGAAAAGGTGCATCAAAATAATATTGATCTCTGGTAGTCTGAAGTACTCATAAAATAAAAAGCATATATAAAAGTTATGGTTAATTTATAGCTTATAAGTCGAAATAGAATAAAAGTTGTTTTTCTTAACAAAGTCTTTTTTATAACATATTTTTACCTACATTTTTTTATTTAAGGTATGTATTGTTTTGCGCAGTTGAAGAAATATAAATGGCTAAAGATTATTCACATTCCAGAAATTTCGAAATAAATTTATTACTCTGAAATTGTCTTATATTCCTATTTTGCTTCTTTAGTTGTTTTTTGTCTGTCTATCCGTATAATTGACTGGTCTTTGAATTATTGTCCTTAAATTAATTTAGAATTCCAATATTTAATATAATAATAAACTTTATAATAATTATAGATTGTAAATTTTTAGAAATTTGTTTCCTGGGTCTAATATATGCATCTGAGCTTATAGTTTCAAAAAAGACAAATTTCGTTACCGTAAATACTAATAAAAAAATGATGGCTCACTTATTTATATAGCCATTATATATTATTACTAATTTAATGCAAAATAAAAAATTAAACTCACCTCTCTACTGTATTTCTCGCAAGATGTCATGGCAGCTTCGTAGTAATCTTCACCGTAAGATTTCTTTTGTTCATCGTTGAGTTGATTCCACATTTCCTTCGCCTACAAAAAAATAAAAAAATAATCCTCTTCAAAACCATAAAGCCAAACAAAAACTCACTTGCTGTCTCAAGTTATCTTCCGTCAACCAAGCGTTACCGGGACTGAATTCTCCAGCAGCTACGATGGAAACATCAACTCCTCTGGATCTCAATTCTTGTCTCATGCAGGAAGCAAAACTTTCAACTGCAGCTTGAGTGGCACATTGAATTCCTCTAACTGGTGAAGGAACTTTGTTTAAACCAGAAGTGAGGAAAACAATCCTCCCACTAGACATACGAATGAGTGGCAGCATAATTTGAGTCAAACGGGCGGTTCCTAGAAAATTAAAATTGCATTATAAAATAATCTTGTCAACTAAATTCCTTCAACCTACCCAAAAGATTTAGATCCAATGACTTTCTGAGTACGCTGAATGGAAGCCATTCCAACTCTCCTAAAGCGATCCAGCTTTGTGTGTGGATAAGAGCCCAAAGACCTTGAGCGCCATATGGCAAATGTTCGGTAATGAAAAGTGAAGCATCCAACATCTGCAATTGAAATATTTTAATCAGAAATCGTGTGGGTTTACCGTACTTTTGTTTTTGATTTCATGAATTTTAATTTCCAGTGACTTTTTGAGTTTAAAATAAATAATGTGGGGATTTCGTTTACTTTGTTTAAATTATTTTATGAATGTATTTCCTGGACAATACAGTTTTCCAACAATTCAATCTATTTGTGAGTTTCGACAGAATGGAATTATGATGTTATCAATCATTCAAAAATGGAAACCTCTGATATAAACACGTTTAATTTAATTTCCGGAAAATGTTGGGTGGACTTTCGAGACTTCAGGTCTCTCGTTTTGTTTGCCCTTTGAATTCATAATTCTTCAATGGTCTAACGTGTACTGTAACTGGTAACAAATAAAAAATAGCAGTAGTACTCGCTATGAGATCAGGCAACAGGACGGGTCAGCCTATTCCTCCACGTTTTTAAGGTATTTTTATGGTGAAAATAAGGAGTCACGTCAAAGAGGATATTATCTCTAGTAATCAGCAATCCTACTGAAAATGTAAATCAACGGAAAGAGCATTACACTAGGTGGTGAAGATGAATGAGATCCATCGAGCATTCCCAGTTAACTTTGGCAGCCTGTTTGGATGTAGAAATCTGTGGGTATACTTATTATGAGATACTTATGTATGCGGCAGTCGAATGGTGGACCGCAACCTTAGTAAAGATAAACTGCAGGAAACTAGATAATGACGACTATGATACTCTTATATTACTATAATCTTCAGACGAGCCAAAAATACAGGAGCACTGAATTTATTCAAGGGAGGATAACAGTCGAATATTAGTACTATAAGAGGTTATGGGCAATAAAGCTAATTCTACAACGTCTGAAATCCTACAGCTCAACGCTTGGCAATTAAGAGTCAAAACCAGCCTAGATAACTGATCTCATAAGTGATCTTCCGAGAGCAGCGGCACAAAAAAAATGGTCGTTGCTTGACTTCACCGGAGAAGTTTGATCCTTTGGAAACTGCGATGCAAAACATAACGTAAGAAGCGATGGAAGTTAAGAGGAAAGTGTCATACAAAGTCGGACATAAGTTAAAAGACTATAGTCTGATAATGGTGGCAAAAGCGTCTGTTTAATGGCAGGCAGGAAGACGTTGAAGACAAAGGTAAAAGAATCTTACTGGACTCAGGAGCCAGCGATAGTGAACGAGAGTTGGTATCTCAAGAAAAGAGAAATCTAGCACCTCCAGTCTTTGTCAACACTGCAAAGGATTTGAGGTCTTGTAGGTGACAGCATCAAATCTCAGGACTCAGTCAAAATGGGTCATCAATCACCATCAAAAATGTATGTGATTAAACTGACTAAGATAAGATTTCAAATAAAGTTCAATGGAAATTCAGCGTCTATTAATGGATGGATAAATGATGTACATTATTATTCGGAGATTGATGGCTCACATAGATGAATCGCGCTGTGACTTAGCATCAAACACTCCAGATGCTATATTCATTTCAGAGGTTAAATTCATCATATAAAAACGCTATGCTTTATGTCAATGGGTATAATATTTTAAGAAATTATAGACCAAGCAATAGACGTGCTGGAGGTGCTGGAATATATCTCAAAAATAAGTACAAAGCCAGAGTTTTGTAAAAGTCTACAGTCGATGGGGAGTCAGAATTCATTATTTTAGAAATTTCATTATCATCTACCAATCTTCTAATTGGATGTACATATAAACCACCAAACTGTGCACGCTTAGTCAAATTTTTTTAATGAGGTGAACAATTTAAATCTGTGGAGATTTTAACATCAACCTACTAAAGTCTTCAGACGTTTGTAGTGAGTACGTATATTCAGTTAAAGGACTTTGACTTAAATTTGCCAATACGTTTGTAGTGAGTACGTATATTCAGTTAAAGGACTTTGACTTGAATTTGCCAATACGGAAGTTCGCACTTAATTTCAAGGATTATCAATATTATTGGACAATGTTCTTGTTTCCGTAGTAAACCGTATAAGGAAAGCTCAACAACAATCTTCGTAACAAAATTGTTTCTTCCATAAGGAGTGCGAAGAATCAATTTTTCTCCAGATCAACCTCAGATCATAAAACTGAGGAAAAATGGCGTTAACAACAATGCGTCGGTTCCGTGCAATATATGTCCTAATTAGCTTCTCTATTTTTTCAAGGGCTTAATGGGATCCATCAGTTGTGGATGAAACAGATTCGCCAAGCTTTCCTTTTTGGAATTGTTACAGTGAATAAAGTAATGCTAGCTTTGTCATCAATTTAAAGTAATCAAAAATGAACTGAAAATTGTTGTGGGATAATCACATTGCTAAAGTAACTCAAACTATCTACTTCGGACTAAGGTGTCTATGGACACTTGTTTCAAATAAATTCTTCGTGAGTTTCTTCAATGAGAGTTTTCCATTCGACGAAAATTTTAACAATCCTAAAGAAGATCGCATGTAACATTATTAGCGATGACATCCTGTTGATATCATTGTCTCAGTTTTTGTCTCCAGTTGATCCCTACTATGTCGTAATTATATCACCATGATAACATTTGCGTACACCCAGCGAGTTTTCGCACTAATACATTGATAAAAGTCAAGCGAGACTTTCTCTAAACGAAAAAATCATCCCTGGTTTGTCTTCGACGAATGAAATTTATGGACGACAGATAGAAATAGTAATCCAATTCGTTACAAGGCCAGGTTAGACCCGAAGGGATTTCTTCAAAAAGAAGGTATCGACTATATGGAAACTTACGCGCATGCAGCAAAAGTTACCACCATACGAATTGTATAGGCTGTCGGTGTAAAGTTAGGATTACATTACACCAGCCTTATGTGAAAATGGCTTTTCCACTTAGTCAACTGAATGAAGATATTTCCATGTCAAATCCAGAGAGTGCTTTCGTGTAAAATGAAGTATAATCTTGAAGTTCAATGTTTTTCAAATTATTATTTTTTACATTTTTTCGTATCTAAAAAGCTATAAGAAGGTATTACTTAATAGAGGTTGCTGGAACCATAATGATTCACTCTAAGGACATGATATAAGGGTTTTCATGGTTGGTTCCAAAACAGGATAGGTTTTAATGCTGGCTATATCACATTCAAGACTCTAACTTCAATAGGTCGTTTTGGCTACCAGACCTTTGTACGCTCTTGGATATCTTTCACGTGAGGTGCTTCATTACGAGAGTTAGCAGAGGATAATCTGCTGGTACTCCTCTGTGGCTATCCATACGTAGACAGTCAGGTAACGTTTAAAGTCTGTCTCAACAATATCAATTCTGATAAAAGAATGTAAATAATTGTTGAATTGAATCGTTAGCAAAAGTAGCTTGACAATTCATATCCGTTAACTTAGCATTAAAGTTATCATTACCATTACTGACAATCTCTGGCAGGTGAGACAGCAAATTATTCTTCCACTGAAGAGTAAAAGGGAGAAATATATTAAATAATATCGTTAGTGTCAACGTTAATTTTTTCTTCACGTCACTTGACAATTCTATGAGTACCAGGGCATTCAGTAATTAATTGAACAGTAAATCTACTGTCACATTTCTTGGGAAGGAAGCCTTAAATTTGTTCTTTAAAGAAAAGTAAGCACACAAGAAGAATAGGTATTGGTTTTAACTTAACATGTCCTGAGTGCGGATTGTGCGTTCTTGCGCTTTGCTGTTATGTGCGATATTGAAGCTGTCAGTCTAGACTGGCTTTTGTTATAGAAATATTAATTAGGTTGAGCAAAGCAAGGTCACTGTAGGTTAATACTGTATTTCTCATATGGTGGTTTCTAATTTTTGTTTCACATAAAGCTTCATTCAATAAGGTTTAGAAAAAATGCTAATGTAAATTTCTACAATTACGGGATTAACGTATTGTGCCTTTTCCAACCAATTTTGGCACACAAAATCGAAGTTTATATTAGTAAAAGTTGTGGTTAGTTTTCTTCTTCTTTTTGACTAGAGTTCGTGACTTTGATGAATACTTTACGCTACACATTTTAATGATGATATTGTATTGTCAGATATTTATTTATACAAATTTAAATATTTTAATTGTTATCAACATTCCTTATTTAATGAGTAACTTACACACTCAAATATGTAATATACACAATAATTATGCCTTTTTTGTTTCGTCATTTAGAAGGTTTTGTTCGTATTGGATATTTGATTTATTTAATACGTACGAAATATTCTTTTTATGTTAAATACCAGAGACTCAAATTTAAACAAATGTTTAGTTTTGGAATTTTAATTTCGAAGACATATCATTTAAATCGAAATTGATTTCTTCTTTTGATCCATCCAAAATAATACAAAAAAAAAAAAAAACGACCCAAAACACTCACAGTTTTTTCAGATGTCAAATCCAGTTTGATGCACTTCATGCGTCCCGAAGTCTCTTCCTTCAAGATCTTAGCTTCCTCACATTCTGCCATGTCTTCAACATTGAAAGCCGCGTAAACAGTGAAGCCCAGATCATCCAACTTCTTAGCCAAATACCATCCAATAGGACTCTCACAACCAGTTATCAAAACACCTTTTCCAGAGGCCGAAACCTTAACAAAGTGGTAGAACAAGACAGCGCCAATAGTTGAGACTGAGAACCACATAAAAATAGCAAAAGTCGAAGCATTTGATATTCCAAATGTATGCAAAAAAGTAGAGATGACAATGGCGGCGGCATGGCAGAACAAAAATGGCATCAACAGACGTTCCAAAATATCCCAGGGGATCTCTTGATTTTTCTGGGGCAGGGCAGAAATCGATCCCCGGCGCAGCGACACTCGTCGCAACGACAAACGCTAAAAGTAAACATAAAAAAAAGATTTCGAGATTATTAATGGCCAATTTCCATTAGAGCGACACACAAAATAAAAATGTTGAAAGATAAGAAAGATTTTTCTCAGATATTATTTTTAGGACAAAGATTGCATTATACATTCTCATATTTATAGAATCGGTTGAAGCAATTTTTTGTTGTTTTTTATTTTTTATAAAATTTTTAAAGTTATATTTTTAGATTCTCCAATTATTGGGACAAATTCACGAAAACAACTAATAATTCGCTTCGAATGCGTGAGAGCACTTCACTTTCAACTAATACACAGGCATCCATCTATCTATCTATCTATCTATCTATCTATCTATCTATCTATCTATCTATCTATCTATCTATCTATCCATCTATCAATCACTTACTGAACCGGATTGCATTTGAAACTTTTCTGAATTGTCCGTTTTATGTGAACTTTTTGATTATCCAAATGCGACTGGCACGGAATTATCTTTTTTGATGATATTCAGAAATGTTCTTTTAAAATATTAGAATGTGTAAACTTGGCGGCTATTTATACTGCGTTAAAAAACATCACTTTCCGAAAAGCTAATGAAAAATATAGAACACATTGGTGGAGGTGTCTCGGGGGCATCGTTGTTGTATATCGGCTTTTTAAAGCTTTTTTATTTGCAATTGCAATGGTTTATTGTCGTCGTAGTAAATGACTGCATTTATCAAATTAATTGGGTTCACGGGAATTTATCCGGTTTTCGACTGGATTTTTTCCAATATGATTTATTGTTATTGGAAAATGTCTTTTGTAATATTTTACATATTTTATGTAAATTAAAATAGTTTCTTGAGATTGGAGATTTTCTTTCAAGTTGATGTTAAACATAAAATTAAACAAAAAGAAATCTAAACTAAGTTTGCCAAGTTTTTTTTGATCCGGATCTAAAACTAAAAAAAAGGTTAAAAACGAATGTTTTCCAATTCCGTCAAGCTAAGTAAATGCTTAACACTCATCTTTTTACTCAATCTAGCACCTAATATCTACATTCATCATCCACGCATGTACTCAAGATCTCATCCACACATCTATTCAAACTCTCCTTCACTCAAAAAATATTTGGCTACTCACTCAAAAGTAAACTCATACACTACTCAAGAACTCTTTCTCTCATCTACTCATTCATTCACTCTTCCGCATGTCCTCTTTAAAGCCTCCGAAGTAAGTTTAACAAAATAAATCCAACATTTAAACAAACCCTAAAAAGAAGATAGTTTCATACAATAATTCAAAAAAGCCACAGAAAAAAGAAAAGTTTGACATCTAAAATTCGACTTGTTTATTTTATTGAAAAGCTCAAAATTTAGTGATACAATGCTTATCAAGGAGTTTCGCATATCGATGCCATTAAGTGTGGATGAATATCAAGTGGCTCAGCTCTATTCAGTTGCAGAGGCGTCCAAAAACGAGACTGGTGGTGGAGAAGGAATCGAAGTATTGAAGAATGAAACTTTCAGGGATTTCCCTTTACTGGGAGGCAAATACAAGTCTGGCCAGTACACATACAAAATTTATCATTTACAATCGAAAGTTCCGACCTTGATTAGGATGGTGGCCCCAAAAGGCTCATTAGAAATCCATGAAGAAGCTTGGAATGCTTATCCTTTCTGCAAGACAATAATAACAAATCCAAAATTCATGAAAGATGGATTTAAAATTTTAATCGACTCTCTTCATCTTCCGGGACTTGGAATCCAGGAGAACGTTCACGAATTACAGCCCGACAAGTTGAAAGATCGTGAAGTAGTTCAAATAGATATCGCTAATGATCCGGTTCAGAGCTCCGACTACAAAGCTGACGAAGATCCAAAAAAGTTCAAGTCTCAGAAAACAGGACGAGGGCCATTAGAATCAGCAACTTGGAAAAATGAAGTCACTCCAGTAATGACATGTTACAAACTAGTGACTTGTGAGTTCAAATGGAAAGGGTTACAAACTAAGATAGAAAACTTTATTCAAAAATCTGAGAGGCGAATATTCTTGAACTTCCATCGACAAGTGTTTTGCTGGATGGATCGTTGGTACGGACTTACCATGGACGAAGTTCGGAAAATTGAAGAAGCCACTCAATTAGAACTCGAAAGAATCCGCAAGGAAGGAACAGTCCGTGGTACAAAAGCTGATTAGAAAAGACAAATGTTTTGTTAAAGTATTTATCAATTATAAAATGTCAAACCGTCTTTTGATGAGTTTTTTTTTTTTTTAATTTTTTAAAGTAATTGTTCAAGTAAGATAATTGATATATGAAAACATCCTTCTAATAGAAAAAAGTATGAATATTAACAATTAAAATGAAGCGGTGCAGTAGAACTATGTTCCGTAGTAGCACTAGAGTTTTTTTTGTTTTAAATTAATGCTTTAATTGCCCCTTTCCTACGCCCATGTATTCTCAAAATTTTGATGTGGGTTTGTAGGCCTTATTAGTAGCTTCAAAATGATGTATCACACGACCTTATATGATTCGAGATAATGAAGTTATCCACATTTTGCTTTAGTTGCCCCTTTCCTACGCCCATGTATTTTCAAAATTTGTATGGGGTTTTGTAGGCCTTATTAATACCTTCAAAATGATATATCACACGACCCTATATGATTCGAGATAACGAAGTTATGCACTAAAAGGTCAATTTTTTATATGCCATTTTACTGTTTTTCGCCTCCCTACGTACAGAAATCTCAAAAGTAATGATGGGGGTTTGAGGGAGTACCTTTAAAATACGGTATCAAACTTAAGAATCGGATAAAATTAGCCTAACTAAAATTTAAAAAAATTTAAAATGGAAGCTTCCAGAAATGGAGCTCTGGTGCCAAACAATCAAAATGCTGATAAATGCAGTTTGTAGTAGTCAGGTAGACAGGAAAATGAGGTATCACATGACAATGTTCAAATTTACGTTGCAAAAGGTTTAGGGCAGACAGACGGACGGACAAATCGAGTACATAAGGGTTTTTTTTTTTTTTTTTTTTTCAAAAAATCCCTAAAAAAATATTTGATTGTAAAGTAATTGGAACCGAATACTAAATTCTGACTTTACCGATTAAAATATGTAAATTTGTTTTAAAATATCTGACACTCAATACAATAAGTATTTTCCTAATCATTAAAATGTGTAGAACTCTTATTTCGAGTTTAGAGCATAAATAAATTTAACTTTTTAAATATGTAATACTCTAGCAAATTAAAATATATTGGGTACCAATTTTTATTTTAAAGTGTTTTAGCAGCCATTTAGTTTTTACAACTTAAAAAAAAAAATTTTAACTCAAGTTTTTATTTATACTGTTAAATTTTGGAAATAATTTTATTTTCTTATATATAAATTTTAAAGTATAATAATTGTTAGTTTTGATTTTTTAATGAGTAGTTATTTTATTATTTTTTCAAAATTGGTATTGTCCAATTTTTGAATATTTGTTAACAGTTTTGCTTCCTCTAGGTACTCCTTCTGAAATTCAATATCCACATTGAATTTATGGAAACAAATCAAGCAACATTTTCTCTTAAATATATTTTTTAATGTTTTTTGTTGACTTCTTATGTTTTCGTCTTTCAAATGACACAATTTTTGTAGTAAAATAAAAAAAAATGTAGTAAAATAAAAATTAGTCAGTGCGAATACGATTGTTTGCAATTATAGAGCATTGAAATTTAAAATTTTACTCATATTGATATGCAGTATTGAAAAAAAACTAAAATTTCCACCCAAAATTTCTCTCAGTGAACTTTTTTAGAAAACTTGTTTTTTCAACCTTAAATTTCTCTCAGTGTAAAATTTTCAAAAAACTTCTTTATAGTTTTTTGGATTCCTGAAGCTGAATGACACCACTTTCATAATAACTAGCTAGCTAATTTCAATATACCGCGTATAAAATATTAGTTGATACCAGATGGCGATAACCCTTAAATTCAGGAATTCTATTTTAATTTATGAAAATTTCTATAAGCTTCTATTTCAAGTATTTTTAAATTTTACTTAAGAAAGTGTTATCCGATTTTCAAGCAAAAAACAGCCGAAGCGAAAATTGACATTTTAGTGCATAACTTCGCCATCTCGAATCATGTAGGGTCTTGTAGTACATCATTTTGAATGTAATAAACCCTCCTCACAATTTTGGAAATACATAGGCGTAGGAAAGAAGCAAAATCATTTTTATAGCTTTTATATAGACAATCTTAGAATTCATTTTATTAAAAAAACCTAGTGCTACTACGGAACGTAATTCTACTGCACCGATTCAATATAGTTCTTAAGCTTTTTGTAATTTTTTTGCATTATTTTTTTTTGCTTTGTTGAAGCTGAAGGAATTTTGNTTTTTTTTTGCTTTGTTGAAGCTGAAGGGATTTTGATTTTTCCAAGAACGGTAAACACATTTGTTTGTGTTGTTTTAATTTTTTATTTTCAATTTTGTAAAGTATTTTTTTTAATTTTTATTTTAGTTTTTAAGTTTTGAAGAAGTGTTATTTAATGTGATTATTATCATTATATTTGCCTAATCTTCGAGGATACCTATTTTTTTTATGTTTATTAATATTATTTTTAATTTTATTGTGTAGGGCATTCTTTGTTTGACTAAAGTTGAAAGATTTTTCCTTTTACTTATATTTGATTATTTTTTTGCTTTCTATTATTTAAAAGGCATTTTTTTGTTATGTTTTAAACCTGTTTTTTTTCTTTTTTAATTCTTGATGGTATTTATTGTTTTGAAGAAGGAATTTTTTACTTTGCTTTTTTTGTATTTAGTTTTTTTTATTAATATAGAGGGTGTTTTTTGCTTAAGGATTTTCAATAAAGCCGCATCTGGAATTATTACTAATATTTAATAAGCTAGCGTATATTCCAGTTGGTATTAATCTTTAAAACAACAATACCCAATTGCCCAATAACAAACAGTTTCTCCAATCTTGGAACTTATTCCCATTCCAGAAATCGGTTAAACATATACTTTCTAACTCCTCTCAAGAACAAATAAAATTTGGCAACGGAATTGTTTCTGGAATCTTAGAACCTATTGCCATCCCACAAATCTATTCCACATACATTCCTGTGTCCTCTTTAAATTCCCCCTCTAACGATACCCATATTGTGAAAAACAAAATTTAGCCACGGAACCTTTTCTGAAATCTTGTAAATTAATCCCATCCTAGAAATTGATTCCATATAAACTTCCTGACTCCTCTTTAGATTCCCCGTCCAACGATACCTATATTGGCTATCATATAGAGAAACAGAAAAAAACTAAATTTCCAGACTCTGTTTATGCTCAAAACGTAATGTAAACCTTCACGTAACGTTATGAAAAGTACTCTTCGATCTGTCCAAGATTTCAAGGAACACATCCTACAAAATTGGTCAAAATCGGATAAACCTACTCGATTTGTTTA
Organism: Megaselia abdita; assembly: GCA_001015175.1. Lineage (NCBI taxonomy): Eukaryota > Metazoa > Arthropoda > Insecta > Diptera > Phoridae > Megaselia > Megaselia abdita. Next base: position 14,001 of record JXPG01008944.1, read on the forward strand.
TGGAACATACGCACCCACATACCCACTCACAGATCTGAGTTTTAATATATAGATAGAAAAATATTTAAAAATGTCATTTGCAAAAAACACGATTTTTGACAATTTATCTCAGTGTTTTGGTCCGATTTTCAAAAAAATCAAGAAAAAGTGTTTTTTTTGCAGACGGATGTTTTGTGAAAATTTCAAGATTCTAGATATAGCCGCTCAGAAGTTATTAACAAAAATTTAAGTCCGCCCATGACAAAGATATAAATAAATATATAGTATATATAACAAGTCAAATTTAATGACGTAAATCTACGCAAGTCCCACAGATTACAATCTACGCAACAAACTCCAATTGTTATGAAAAGTCGACAACAATCAGACGTTATAAACTGCTTCAGCCGAAACTACTTTGCTGACCAATGCATGGAGTACCAGTAGGCTTAGACAGAAATGGACAGACAAACTCAATGAATAAATCGTTCGTACCTACTATCGAGTAACAAAATCGGAAATGGATATTCCTGTTTTCGCTGAAAACTACATTCTGAGTTCATCAATAGATTCAAAGACCTACCCCATCTTACCGAACAACATGTCACTGGGCGATACCGAACGATCATCAAGAACAACAGGGTTCGTCTTCCAACGAGACAGAGAAGGAGGCAAGGAGTTGAGGTAGAGCTTAATGCGGTAGTGTAGCTGAAACAAATCGCAGTCTTACTACATTGCCAAGAAATGCAATAAATACCACGACAAAAAAAAAAACACTTCTATGTGTTTGAATAGACTAAGGCTGAGACAGGAAAACCGCATGCTGGAAATTGGTGGAATGACTCTAACATTAGAGATCAATCAAGAAGATTGCAGCAACAAGTTGATAACATCATTAGATCATGACAAATGAGCAGATTCTTGATTGGCTAAAACAAAAGCTGGCAGTGATCACTAATCGGCTAAGAAGTTACAATGGCTGAAGAACAAAAAGGTTGCGTAATGCATCCAAAAGGTGCAAGGAACAATTGGTGATAGACACGGTTGTGGTGAGCCAGGCAGTCAAACAAAAGAGGAATATTCACATGGCGTACATATATTACCAGAAAGCCTTTGATTCTGTACCACATACATGGTTAATACAGATACTGAAGATCTATTAAGTAGATGGCAAAATAATTTCACTCCTGTATGTAATGTATTTCTATAAAAAAAAGGGGTGTCTTCCAAGACACCTCTTATGCTGGTTGGTGAAGATACTACTCTTGGCTTCCTCTCTGACGATTCTGAGTTCAATCCTCAGTGCTCACGTCAAAATTGTTCGTATAAAATTTTCTTGAGTTTGAGTGGGATATAATTTCTGACCAGCTGTGTCGGATATATTACCTGGCTACCCTCGTCTATTGATGAAATTAAAGGGTTAATTAATACACTCGTTAAAATAGCAGACAGTTCTTTACTGACTCTATTCAGAGGAAGAGGGAAAACTAACAGCACTGATGTAGAAAAGCAGTTGGTAAACTCATAGGAAGCAAACATTCCTTAATATCATCTTGAACTACCTTTAGCTCGTTGTGTGATTTATTTTTTTCTTATGTTTGTCTGTTTGCACGGAATTCGAGAAGCTTCTATTTTTTTTTTCAAAATTTCCTTTAAAAATAAAAGACTGTTTTTTCATCACTTAAAAGCTTCGAAATCGAAAACTGTACATCTTATTTGCAAAACACTTTTTTTAAATACCAAGAATTATAAAAGCAAATTTAAAGACATTGCGTTGAAATCGTTTGCAACTATCAAAGCGAAGACAACAACCTTATCACACATAGTAATGGAGCTCATGCTAATAAACTGTATTAATTATAAGTAGATGAATAATTGCATAAACCTTATTATTCGAAGCTTTTGTTGAGAAATGTTAATACTTATGAAAGGATGAAATATTGTAATGCTAAGCTTAGTTTGGTATGAAAATTACATTAGTAGGTCTAATTGGGTTTACTTTTCATAATAAAAATCAATATTTTAAAATTTTAATATTTTTGAAAAAGTTGCCGGGGGTTTTCTAAAAACGCTTTTTTAATCAGATGTTTCTTCTACAAAATGTTTTATTTTCCATAATAAAGATCAATACTTTAAAATTTTAACATTTTCGAAACTGTCAAATTTTTTGATTCAAAAAATAACTTTCGAGAAATTGCTTTTTTAATAACATTTTTCTTCTACAAAAGGTTTTATTTGAGTAAATTAAGACATTTCCATAATAAAAACGATATCATAAAATGTTCATGTTTTTGGAAAAATTGTAAGTTGTTGTCAATTTTTTGGGTCAAAAAACTCGCTCACTCAATCAATCAGACATATCCGCATATTAAAATTTTGACCGGCGGCGCTGATCGAAATCAAAATTTACATTGCGTCTTGCCGGCTTATTTGTTTCAGGTTATTGTTTTCGGAACAAAATTTGAGATATAATTAATTTAAAAAAATACTCATTCAAACAAATCTTCACATCCATTAAACCCAATTCGATCGGACTTTTCCTAAATCTCATGTTATCTTGTAATTCCTCTTGTAATTTCAACAAAGATAATATGTAACTTCTCATAATTAAAAAAATCTACAATGTTCAACAGGTGTTATATATATTCACTTGACATTTTAACCTTTGGTATTTTAAAATTTTTGTTTGATGTATAAAAGTTCCCTTCGGTGTAAAAACTAACTTTGTTGTTTTAATTTGTTTAACGTGCATGAAAATTTCTATCCAATGCAAAAAATGCTTCAAGGATTTTATAGAACCACTGTTATTAATGAACCAGCAAAAAACTGTTACAAAATCACCTAAAGTAAAGCATCAGTTTTCATGTGAGTGAATTTGAGTTCAGATGATTTCACATCTCACTTTTTGGTAAATGTTAAAATACCAAGGAATATACTTTCAATGCAGAGAAAGTTTTTCTAGTAAAACAGAATATTTAAGTTGATTTTGTGGTAAAGAATCTTGCTTAGTTATACAAATATTTTTCATTATCTTTACTTAAGAAACTTTCAAATTAGGAAACCACTTTGAATTCACTGTTATTGAATATTCTCTTTGATTTTAGTTTTTCAGAATAATTTTGAATCCAAAAAACATCAAACCTGTCAGAAATCTATTTCTGGACAAACAAAGAATCATCCTGGTGACACAGACAATTCATTGAATTCGTTCAAAGAACCTAAAATTGTTGGTCCATTAATGTTCAGGAATGTTGTTTTGTATTAAGACCATCAATAAAAGTCTTCATAATTTTTGTTGGGTTTTGTTATTTGTTCTGATCTGATCAATGAGTTTACTGGTTCACTTAAACTGACAACGACAAAAGGCGAAGACGAGCGAAGCATTCTCGGGACTATAAATAATTTGAGCTTTTTTTAATTAGCTTTACAATAAACGCCACAAGCGTTGAAAGAAAGATGTTCGACTAAATACTCAATTAATTTCTTATGATCTATTTCTGTGGCATCTTGCGTATAATTTCATTATTTACACAGATTGGTGGTTAATTTATGAGTAATTTTTGTGGTTTTTGTTTAGTTTTTAACTTTTTTGGTTTTTAGATTTTCTATATTATTAAATTAATTTTTACGAGTGATTTAAGGTTTCAAGATACTTAAGATTCTTAGAGAAAATTAAAAAATCGCAAAGGGGTACCTCTTTTAAAAATCATTTGACTTTTTCTAATGAGATTTTCTTAAGTTAATCAATTCAAAGACTTTCTAGAAGAAAAGTTTCTTTTAAAAATCACAAACAGGTCAACCTTTGCATTTTTCATGAAAAATTTTGAAAAAAAGATTGGTTTTTTTTAATTAAATCTTATTCATTTAATCAATTGAAAGACTTTCCAGAAGAAAAAGTTTCCTTAAAAAGGTAATTTGAAGAAGTTGAATTTCGGTTAAAAAAAACACAAAGATGCCTTTGCACTTTTTAATAAAAATAAAACAAAAACTTTTTCCTTTTCTAATGAAAACTTTTTAATTTAATTAATTAAAAGACTTTCTAGAAGAATAGTTTCATTAAAATGGTAATTCTTTTGTTTCATTATAGTTTTTAAGATTATTGTTAATTACTGTTGTTTTTTTATTTTTCATGATATTTTTTGCTTTGATGAAGCTGAAGGAGTTTTTGATTTTTTCAAGACCTGCAAAACCTATTTGTTGCCGTTGTCTTAAATTTTTGTTTTCAATTTTAAGTCTATGTAAAGCATTTATTAATTGGCTGTAACTAATTTTTGTTTTAATTTTAGTTCTTAAATTTTGAAGAAGTATTTATTTTACTGTTCTTCCCTTCTACTTCTNACTGTAAAACCTATTTATTTTCGTTGTTTTAAATTTTTGTTTTAATTTTAATTTTAGTTCTTAAATTATTTTTTTTCTACTTGTTGTTAAATATTTTAATATAATTTATT
>JXPG01008973.1:0-15795 GCA_001015175.1 Megaselia abdita
GACAACGGATGTAGAAATATCAATTTCCCTGCTAGCAGAGAGCTTGTCTCCAGCAGTACATGTTTCTTTCATAAGAACATCCACAAGGTTAGATGGAGAGATGGAAATGTCGCTGAAAGATGAAACCACGTCTCAACACCATCATTGGAGATTACCAATGCTGTTTTCGTCCCGGAAAATCCACCACTGATCAGATCTTCACGCTAAGACAAATGTTGGAGAAGACCAGAGAATTTGAAATCGATACGCATTATGGAACTGGGCATCCCTAAGAGACTCATCCTACTATGTCAGATGACCCTAGCAGAGATGAAAAGTGCAGTTCGAGTAAAAACAAGTCTCGGAAGCTTTTAACATCACAGGAGGTTTCAGACAGAGAGATGCACTTTCCTGTGACCTGTAATGTATGCCTGGAAATCATTGAATACATGCTGCATCAATGGGCCTCAAAGTGAATACCGAGAAGACCAAGGAAGGTTTCAGACAGGGAGATACACTTTCCGGTGACCTGTTTAATGTATTCCTGGAAAGCATTGATGGAAGAGCTAACGTCATAACATCTAGCTGATGACATTGTCACAAGAAATGTAGAAGATCTGCATCCACATTAGTAGAAATGTTGCATCAATGGGCCTCAGAGTGAATGTCGAGAAGACCAAATATATGTAATGCAGTAGAATCTAAGCAGATATTACAAACATTACCACTGGCACTAACAAGCTTGAGTCAGTTAAGGATTTCAAGTATCTAGGGTCTTCAGTTAACACCCAAAACTACATCACTCTAGAGATAAAAAAAGAACTATGCTTGCTAACCGAACACTGTTTGGGCTAAGTAGAGTTTTATGATCGAGATTCATCAGTAGAAGCACTAAACTAAACATCAACAGAACCCTCATGATATATGGGGCTGAGTCGTTTATATTATCAGAATCCGACAAAAATCTTCTGAAGGTATTTGAGAGGAAGGTGCTTCGTATGATCTTTGGTCTTATGTATGTAAACAATGAGTGGCGCATACGATACAATCATGAGCTAAATACAGACTCCAATACCGCGTAGATAGAGTTCGAAAACAACGGCTTCAGTGGTTGGGACATGTATGGAAGATGCCATATGAAGCCCCACAAAAAAAGATCGCGCAAGCTAGACCAGAAGGTTCCCGACTACAAGGTTTGTTTTAACCCTAGTAGTTAATGGGTCCAAAGCTGGCTATATCTTACATAAGGAGCCAACAGTCATCAAACTGTTCTAATACCACTGATCAAGGCCGTCCTCTGTAGTTGTTTATGCTACATCGGTAGGATTCGATCCCTGGTTGAGTCAAGCTTAGAAGATTGAGGTTTTATCCGCTTGGCTGCTGAGCTTGACGATAAGATGGGTAACGGTTGGTATGGTTTGATTAAGTTGAAGGAGAGCTTACATTAAAAGGAATCACAAACTATGGACCGCTAAGACTGTAAACCGAGAGATATTCTGTGTAGATTCTGAATCGACGCTGATTTTCTATTCTGATTCTATTCTGGTTCTGATTTTTTTATTATAAAAGAATTTAGTGGAGATTTACTAAATTATATGAAATTTAAAGCATAAATAATGTTAATAATAAACATTTAATTAGCTTTTTAATAATTTTTTGTTTGAGTTTTGTTGAGATGATGTTTAGTGCTCAAGGCGGATTCAGACTACCAACACAAACTCGTTATATTCAGCGATACATTTTCTCTTAAACTCCTATTCACAAGAAAAAAACTTCTTACGAAAAATGATTAAGTGTACTCCGAGGATCGAACTCAGAATCGTTAGATTAAATTATTATGAATAGAATAATAGATTGAATTTGTAATGAATATAGAAAACATATGCCTTGAACATTCTTATCACCCATTAAAAACATCAACTAATTTTCCCGCCTTTTATAATCGAGATGTTGAAAAATTGCAACAAAATATCAGCGAATTGTAACAATCAATTCCATTTAATTTCATTCAGAAGAAATATAGATAGATAGCGCCGAGAAATGTTTATTTTACTTTCAATAATTAGTCTTAATCAAAAGTCGACGATGAAAAAATGTGAATATATATTTTATAAATAAAATTCCGAAGTCATCAGGGTTATCAATACGGAGCTCATTCCATCCAGCATAGGCTAAAATCTCATAATGATGTGGAAATATATACTTCTAATCATTCTGATATTTATGAAATTGCTAAACTGAGCTACGACGACAACTTTTCTTGGTCTTTAGATAGGACAATATCACAATGACCCTTCAATCGCTACTTCATGTGCTTGCTATATGTATAGACGATTTACTATATGTGTTGGAAGATGGATCGTGTGCGTAGAATTGGTTCTTGAAACAGCTTGTGTCGCTTCAAGTTCCGCTTTCGTATATTTTTTATATACATAAAATATTGCTAATAATAATCAGTAAAATGAGTTTTCGCTTTTTTGTATTGTTTGTTAATATGTCAGGACATCTGGTGCTCCAAAATATGTGTTTTTTGTGGGTTCCGAGAATTTTTTGGAAAACCTCCAAAGTTTTTTAATGCGTGAAATGTCTACTTTTTCGAAAAAATATATGCCAAAACACATATGTCTTGTTGTTTATAAATCAGTCTTACTTTGTTGGATTTTTTTAAATTTATGTGGGACAGCTTTTTTTTGTCTGTATATTATGAGGATAATTTGCGGTGATGTTTTTTATGTAACGGAAGTAATTATGATTTTATGGAGAATAATTATATTCTTTTTATGAAATTGATTTATTTTTGTTCTATTTTTAGGGAAGCTATGAGTATTCTTAAGTTCCTCCTTCCAAATAGTATTTTTTTAGTAATGTATATTTCACTACGTTCCGTAGTAGCACTAAGGTATTTTTTTGTAAAATTTATAATAAAAACTCATTTGGCTTTAGTTGCCCTTTTCTATGCCCAACATGATTCAAGATAACGAAGTTATGCACTAAAATGTTAAATTTGTATAGGCCATTCAACTGTTTCTCGCTTCTCTACGAGACTGCATTTAAAAATTACAAAAAGTGATGATGAAGGTTTAAAGGTCTCATCAGTACCTTTAAAACGTGGTATCAAACTTGAGAATTGGATAAGATTTGCCTAACTAAAATTTAAAAATACTTAAAATGGAAGCTTAAAGAATTAAAGCGCTAGCGCCGTCTGGTGTCGATCAATCAATTTTCTGTTAATGGTAGTTTGTAGTAGTCATATAGACCGTTAAAATGAGGTATCTCATGCCCATATCGGACAAAGCTTACACATTTACATTTACATTTTTACATTAAAATTAACGGTGCAAATTTTACCACAGACGGACAGACAGATGTTGCACTGAGGATCGAACTCAGAATCATCAGAGTGAAAGGCGAGAGTGCTAGTACCTGTACCAACCAACTAAACTTCCTTTTAACCTAATGCTTTGTGAAACAAATGTATCAGACAAACATTCTTTAGTTGACTTTCCTGATATTTTCTCTAGAAAATAGAAATTACATGCTTAGAACCCGTAACACTTTAATCTGTAGCCTGTGCTTTAACTTCCGAATTCATGTCTTGAAAAGCTGACAAACAATAATAACTACAATAAAAAATGGAGCATTGCAATTTACGCTATTGACTGAAATAACTGAGATTTTTAAAAGTTTTTTTTAGCAATCTCCCCTTCCACTCTGAAGATTATGAGTTCGATCCCCAGTACATACGTCAGAAGAAATTTTTGTTTTGTAAGAAACTTTCTTTCGTGTGAGTCGGATATTACCATCGTCAAATCGATGAAATAATACACTATTTAAAATAGCAGACATTTCTCATCAGTTCCTCCATTCAGAAGAAGAAGAGGGAAAACTAAAACACTGATGTAGAAATTATTATTAATATCACTGCTACAACTTGATTCACTTTTGACTCGTTGTGTGAGTGGATATAAATATTTAGTGATGTCTTCACATGACTTATTAGAGAACCTTAACCTTGAATGAATTCCATTAACCCTACTCTAGAATAAAACTGAAAACATAAACTATAAACAACACCAAATCCAAATATATCTCAATTTTAATTCAAGAGAAAAGAAAAACAAATTTGCAAACTATTCTAAATAGTTAACCGCGGGCGTGCATCCATACACCATGCATACCATTAAATTGAAAGACTATCCCATTCCTAAGAATGAAAAACGACTATAATGCACATTAGATGTTACAATGCGAGCAATAGCATCATAATAGCACAAGAAGCAAGATTTTTTCCCTAGATTCGCCGAAGTATTATGTTAAAGAAATTAGATAAAGAGCAATGAAATGAACATAAAACATTTCAATTCCGATGAATCAATGAGTTTGTAGTGAAGTTACTGAAGGTCCAGATGGTTTTTGCTTTCTGTCTTTCTTTATGAATATTATATTTTTTATTTATGCGGAGAGAGCAAAGAAATGGGTGAACCAGAAAATATATCACGCACTAGGGTGGTCTTCTCCAGTTATCCAAATGATCTTGATGGATTTATTGATTTGATTTTAAATTAAGATTAACAGTATAAAAGGAGCTTGAGGCTTCAAAGGTTGCTCTTCGGCAATGTTGGTTGAAATAGCATTTTTGCTACATCTTTGCTAAAGAACGATTGATGGGTTATTTTTATAGAAGAGAAGGTTTTTACTTTTACAAGAAAATTATATAGTATTTTAAAATTAAGTATAAAAAGAATGATGAAGGTAATTATTTAAAAATATCATGAGATTTAACAATGTTGAGAAATATATCCTTCTGTTTTTTCTAAGGAAATTTTGATGACCAATTAAAAATCATTCTGGTTTGAGAGTATAATTTTTTATTTACAGTGAATTTCCAAAAAAAAAATTAGAAATTCCCAAAAATAATGATGTGGGTTTGAGGGTCCCATCAGTACCTTTAAAACGCGATATCATACTTAAAAATCGGATAATATTTTCTTAACTAAAATTTAAAAATACTTTAAATGGAAGCTTCCAGAATTTAAGCTCTAGTGCCATCTGGTGTCGAAGAATAGTAATTCTGTTTGTGGCAGTTTGTAGTAGTCAGATAGACTACTGAGATTTCACATGTCAATATCGGAGAAATGTTTACCCCTTCAAATCTTCGTTGCAAAATGTTTACGACAGACGGACAGACAGCAAAGCTAATACATGAGGGAATTTTTTTTTTCAAAAAAACACTAAAGATTTTTATCACCGAAACACAATAATTTCATAAATATTTTAAAAAAATTGAATAAAACTCATATTTTTTTTTTAAATAATTCTAGAACTGCCGCAGTAAACAATCTCCTTTCTTCTAAAAGAAGTCTTTTCGAAGAAAACGAAAGTCTAAAAGAAGTGTTATTTCTTCGAATTCGAAAAGCTACCTTAAGAAGTCTTAAAGAAGTTTAAATAAATAATTTATTCGCTTTCCTTTCTTTAAGACTTCTTTTAGAAGAAAATTTTCAAAGAAAAATGAAGTCTGGGTGTGTTTTATTTCTTCGAATTCAAAAAGCTACTATTTCAAGAAGTCTGAAATAAGTTTGAATATTTTTTTTAAATAGTTCTAGAACTGCCGCAGTAAACAATCTCCTTTCTTCTAAAAGAAGTATTTTCGAAAAAAACGAGAGTCTAAAAGATGTGTTATTTCTTCGAATTCGAAAAGCTACTTTAAGAAGTCTGAAAGAAGTTTGAATAAATAATTTATTCGCTTTCCTTCGAAGAAAACGAAAGTCTAAGAGAAGTGTTATTTCTTCGAATTCGAAAAGCTACTTTAAGAAGTCTTAAAGAAGTTTAAATAAATAATTTATTCGCTTTCCTTTCTTTAAGACTTCTTTTAGAAGAAAATTTTCAAAGAAAAATGAAGTCTGGGTGTGTTTTATTTCTTCGAATTCAAAAAGCTACTATTTCAAGAAGTCTGAAATAAGTTTGAATATTTTTTTTAAATAGTTCTAGAACTGCCGCAGTAAACAATCTCATTTCATTCTAAAAGAAGTCTTTTCGAAGAAAACAAACGTCTAAAAGAAGTGTTATTTCTTCGAGTTCAAAAAGCTAATTTAAGAAGTTCTAAGGAAGTTTGAAAAAAATGATTTATTCGAGCTAAAGTTGCCTAAAATAGTACTTTAATGAGGGTTAAGAAATTCTTTGAAAAGATTTCTAAGAAAACATTAAATCCCTCTCATTTCTTTAAGAAATATTTAATATATCTTTTAAAAGANTTTTTAAGAAGTCTTAAAGAAGTTTAAATAAATAATTTATTCGCTTTCCTTTCTTTAAGACTTCTTTTAGAAGAAAATTTTCAAAGAAAAATGAAGTCTGGGTGTGTTTTATTTCTTCGAATTCAAAAAGCTACTATTTCAAGAAGTCTGAAATAAGTTTGAATATTTTTTTTAAATAGTTCTAGAACTGCCGCAGTAAACAATCTCATTTCATTCTAAAAGAAGTCTTTTCGAAGAAAACAAAAGTCAAAAAGAAGTGTTATTTCTTCGAATTCGAAAAGCTTTTTTAAGAAGTCTTAAAGAAGTTTAAATAAATAATTTATTCGCTTTCCTTCGAAGAAAACAAAAGTCAATAAGAAGTGTTATTTCTTCGAATTCGAATTCGAAAAGCCACTTTAAGATCTTAAAGAAGTTTAAATAAATAATTTATTCGCTTTCCTTTTTATAAGACTTCTAAAAGAAGTCTTTTCGAAGAAAACAGACGTCTAAAAGAAGTGTTATTTCTTCGAGTTCAAAAAGCTAATTTAAGAAGTTCTAAGGAAGTTTGAAAAAAATGATTTATTCGAGCTAAAGTTGCCTAAAATAGTACTTTAATGAGGGTTAAGAAATTCTTTGAAAAGATTTCTAAGAAAACATTAAATCCCTCTCATTTCTTTAAGAAATATTTAATATATCTTTTAAAAGAAATCTGAGTTTTTAAAGAGTTCTCATTTCTTATTATTATTTCTTATCTTAAGTATTCTTTAAGAAGCCTAAAATCTTTTGAACGTCTGAAGTTATCTATTAGAATTCTTTTTCAATCTACTTAATGTTATCTTGAGAAAGTTTTTGAAAACAATAATATTTCTCTTAAGTAAACTTCTAAAGAGACATAAATAAGATATTTTTAAATTGTTAAAGAAATTTATTTCGTTTTCCTTTCTTAGATTTCTTATAGATGATTTTTATTTGCTCAGAGAAGAATGATTTAAGAGCTCTGAAACAATACTTTTCTAAGACGATAAGACTTTAACACATATTTTAAATTCTTTTAAAATAATTCTTTAAGAAGCATATTTTCTAAGAAAAGAACAAAATAAGAAAAATTTAGATTTCTTAAAGAAGAGGTGTGTTTTCTGGGGCAGAGTAAGAACTATGAAAGCTAATGCTGAACTGATGAAACAAAAATACGTGAGCGCAGCGAACGGAAACTTTAGTTGACAGAAGGAGAGTTAAATTAGGTTTAACGCACGGTTGTCTCCAGTTAGGTAGTTGGTTGGTGTAGGTGCATCGCATCGAACGGAAACTTAAGTTTTAACGAGAGTTAAATTGTGATCAGCGAAGCCTGGATTGCGGACTACATGCTTTAAGTCAGACAGTCTACTAATTCACAAGATCTAGCAGTGATGATAAAGGAAGGTGAAGGTTTGCTTTCCATGTATTTACTATATGCTCTTCAACCTCAGTGCTTTAGTTTTCCCTCTTCTTCTAAATAGAATCAGTGATAAGCTATATGCTATTTTAAGGAGTGTATATATCGAAATCACCAAATCGGTAGTACCTCCAGCTCTCACGAAAGAAAACAAAGAATGAAAAATTTGGACGTGTATGCACTGAGGATCGAACTCAGAAATGTTAGAACAACAACTACCTATAGAACGTATATACACAGAAAAAAATAAGTTGTACATTTTACTAAAAAGCTACTACTTCAATAGTCAAAAACCAAGCTACATTTAAAATAGTAAAATGTTATTACTCGAAATTTGTTTAAATCTACTGGAAAAGTAATGTTTGTGGTAGGCTCTGAACTCGAGCACTTAGTATTAACTTCGACTAAGTTCCAACATCTTAAAGTGCATAGCCATAGGCAGTGAAATAAAATTGAATACAATTATGAAGTCACAAAGCAAAAAATTCTAATGCTGGGATTTCAACTGGTGGGGTCATGCTAGTAGAATTTACTACCTAATTGTAAATATTACTACTTTTTGTGGTAAAACAGAAAAGAAAGACATGGTCTGGGTTTGAACTCATGTCTGAAAATAAATATAAAATATGATGTTATTTCAACTATTAGTAAAACTTACTACATATATGTAAAATTTAATACTATTTGTAGTAAAATAAAAAAAAAACTGTCATCATCTGGGTTTGAACTCATGACTGAATGAAAAACTAAAATTTCGCTCAGTAATATTTATTTAATTTTTAACTTCTAATAGAAATTTATACTGACTAAATATTTTGCTAATATTTTTACTATCTTTTAGTAAATTTTACTGCCACGAGATGAGTTATTTTTACTTTTAATAGAAATTCTTACTGAGCTGAAATTGTTACTAAAACTTTAACAACTAAGTAGTAAAATTGTAGTAATTTTTATCATTTTGATGGTAAATTTATCTAATTATAGAACATCTTACTACAAAATAATAGTAAATTTTACAACTAATTTACTACTAAAGTAAAAAAGTAATTTTTACTGAATATAGTAAAATTTACCACACGATAAAATCTACTACAAGTTTTGTAGTAAATATTACTACTTAACGTAACGTTAGAGAGATTCGAACTCTGACCGCTAAAAAAAATTAAACATCCATTGAAGAAACGAATCAAGAAATCCAACCCACTCTACTCCAAATAATAACCACTGGTGAGTAATATTCAGGAAGCTCCGCAGCCAATTTATTTCCATTTTGAATATTTGGGTGGCATCATGTAGCCCCTCCAACAACAAATGCAATCGAACTCGAGCAAGAGTATAAAAAGATGTAGAAGATCGTATGTCTATGGAATCTTGTATTTATTGTTCTTGCTTATTGTTAGTGGAGAGAAAAGAAAGAAGTAACTCCATTCCATAATCTGATGTTTGTTTTCTTAGCAATTATAATTATTTTCTTTGCGGAAAGGAAACATTTGGAATATTTTCTGGAGAAGTGCAATTTATGATGTTTATTGGATTGGAATGAGATTTTTAGGTTGCTAATTTTTCTATTTGAATTTTGTTTTCTTTTCTTTATGTTTTCTATTAATATGAAATTAAGAATTTGTTAAAAATACAATTCTGGAATTCCACTCTGACGATTCAGAGTTCGATACTCAGTACATATATGACTACATTTTTTGTCGTACATCTTTTTCTTTCGTGTAAGTCGAAGATACACAGGAAGAGGGGGAAACTAAAGGGCTCATGGATTTACTATTCTGTAAAATTTAGAGAAAAACTAAACAAGATTTGATCCCTAGATTGTGATGTTCCATGGATTAAATCCTGATGATATCATTGCCTCCAGTTGATCCCCACCACATCGTGATGATATCATCATGATATCATTTGCGTACGATGGTAGTTTCGTTTCAGTGGAAAACATCAGACTCTAAGAGTGTTCCTATCTATCATTTGTCTATGTCATCACAATGATATCATTCGGATGTCATATCTAAAAATGCCCTAACAAAAAAAAACTATTTAAATCAAAGTAATGCACCAATTACTTAACATACATTTTTTAATATCAGTACTGAACTTTTCACCTTCGTTTTATGTGTTTTTTTAAAGCACCTGTTAAAGACACGTAAATCAACGAAGACGTGAAGCACGCGACTATACTTCCACCCTTGAAAGTCATGTGTCAATGGAGCGATGCCAACAATTTTCTTAAATAGTTCTAATATGATGACAAATTAGTGTCTATGCGTTTATGATGATCTTCATCATCTTATGCTGCAGAGGAAGACGTAATTTATTGTATGTTCTTATGAAATTCATTACATGCTTTGTTTAGATACAACATTTTATCTGGCAATTGAGCGAATGATGGGGTGATTGCGCCTGTAATTTATTGGCCAACCGAGTGAAAAGTGAATCTGTTAGTGCGGGAAATAGAGATCAACAGCAACAAGGTGTGGAAAATTAACAAATTATTCCAATTTATATTATTTTTAGAATCTAGTGCAACTGGTTGCTCCGTTCGGGGGTCTGCTTTATTAGATATGACTGGAAGATAGGGTGGGTTGATTTTTTTTAAATACTATATAATTTAGGATACATTTTTCTCAATATAGATACATTTTTGGATTTGCATTCGATTGTTGAGATAGAAATTTCAGTTATCGATGGATTTATTTCATGATTTATGTGATCCTATATAATTCTTGAGACGAGACCTTGAGATATTTGTATGGAAATCACAAAAATGCTGGGATTCAAACTCTGAACATTTTTATCCTTAGAAATTCAAGCTACTACAGATTTTTGTCCGTTTTGTGTAGCAATAATATTAGGGCCGTGATATTACCAGCTGCCTTATACATCAGTACTCTAGTTTTCCATCTTCCTCTGAGTAGAGTCAGTGATGAGCTGACTGCTATTATAACGAATGTGATAGAGGTATGTCATAAACATCAAATGACGAGGAGGCGCGG
This sequence comes from Megaselia abdita, assembly GCA_001015175.1. Classification (NCBI taxonomy): domain Eukaryota; kingdom Metazoa; phylum Arthropoda; class Insecta; order Diptera; family Phoridae; genus Megaselia; species Megaselia abdita. The sequence goes on from JXPG01008973.1 coordinate 10,641, forward strand.
GGTCCCAAGCAGTATTTTGAATACCGTTCGTTCTTGAATTCCTACAGAATCTATACCTCTACAATGCTTCTTGTAAACTTACTTGTAGACCTCTACCTTCTTTTTTACGGAGTATTATATTTCTTAAAAACGTATTGAATCCTTCTTCATGCTTGAGTAAAACTTCTTAAAAATCTTCTTGTAGAAGATAAACTCAAATAGTATTCTAAACTTTTTGAAATGCCATTTAAAACCTGTTTTTAACTAGAAGGTGATTCCTTGATGATGAATGGGAAACTATACACTGTTGTAAAAAAGAGAATCATTATTATCCGATCAACGGATCACACTTGATGGTTTGTGTATTAGTGTAAAACCGAACCATTTTATCAGAAAAACAAACCATTTTAGTGTGAAATTCGTGCTGCCATCTGTTTTCCAAAAATCTCACTACGTACGATAGTGTCGCTGATTGCGGATTTTTTTCAAAATAGATTTATAAAGATTTTGGGAAATCAAAAAGTTTTGCAAAAATAATAATTAAAATAATAAGGTGGATATCCTTTTTGAATTAAGTAAACTCAGATAGAATTCTAGACAAACTCAGAAGACTATAAGTTTATTCAATTAAGTCAATTAAGAAATCTGAGGGCTTTTGTTCAAAGAGAAAATTTAAAGAATATGAGTGATTATTTTTTACAGACTCAGATGGACTTTTATTACATAAAGCACCGTTTAGTTGGATGTCCTTTGTATTTTCTTCTTTACAAAGTTTGTTATTTTTAAAATTAAAAGTTTGTGTTTTCCAGGATGCATCAATGATGACGAAGAGTTTTTGAGAACCCTATAATATAATTAGCAACTTTGTGGTATTTATTTTTGTTTAATTATTTAATTTTCAAATTTCTTCCTACCGAAAATGAAGGACTCTTCGAAATTTCAAACTATGGTAATATATGTGTCTCATTTTAAATGAAAATAGTTAATATTTTCTTTCTAACAATTATAATTATTTTAATTAGAGCTATACTGAAATGGTGTTGATGTGGAAATTAACTGAAGTAGGACATATTTTAAATGTAAAATTCATTCACATATTTCGTTCATTTTAATGATCAGGAAAATACATGTTATTCTGAGTGCGTCAGATATTTTATTTGTATAGTACATATTGAAAAGTGAATCTATTCATGCTGCACATCAATAAAAATTTGCATATTTTATTATATTATATATTATGTGCTTTACATATTTATAATGTATTATATTTCTGAATATTGTTGAATGTATATAGTACGTATTCATTTTGTAGGCTACATATTTTAAAGTGGGCAACACACATTAAGAATTAAAAAACAAACAATTGCTCACAAAAAAACATTTCATACTAAAAAAATTATATTTTGAGTGACATCTTTTAATTTTAATAAATCCTCCAATATTAACCAACAACATCAATCTATACTAAAATTTCAACATAAGCTAAAGTTCTTCATCACAAAAAACTTACAAAAATATTTTAAATATAAAGAAACTAAAATTGAATAAAATTTAAGACAAACAGACCAAAGTGAATAATCATTTGAATACAAAAGAGCTTTCAATGAACATACTAAAAACATCAATCTCAATAAAATATTTCATAATTTATTTGAAATTTAACAAATAATAATGACACCCGCTGGCCATTGTTAATTCACCACACAATAAGGCCAAGCTAACTTTACTTGGAACAAAACCAAATTTTTATTGCAGTTTTGAAAAATCTAATGTTTTTTAAAGATGCATCGACAAAGGATTTTAATTAGTGATATTTTTCCAAGCTTTGTACTTTGAGAAGTGAAATTATTGACAGATGTACTTCTAAAATTTACTTGTGGGAAGTTTTGAGAAATATCATGAGTAGAAAAAGTTATATCAAATCAAAGAAAAAATATATAAGATTTGGGTTTTATCTTAAAATGGTTGATATGGAATGGAAGTATCTGACAATTTAAATATTGCAAGATTTTTAAACAAATTTGTACGAACACATTTTTGAAAGCGTGTGTATTTAGTGAAGTATTCTGAACTAGTATTTAAAACTTCTACTATTCTTCTCCAAGCTGTATTCAAAAGGTTTAGAATACTTCTTGGAGTGGTTTTCGAAGATCTTCTCGAATACCTCTTAAATATTTCTTCGGAATACCAAAAAAGACTTTACAAATACCTCCTAGGAGACATCTCCAGGAAACCCTGAAGCAGTTTTCTACACCTATAAAAGAGAAGAAGGATAGAAGAAGTTACCTAATTTAAAATCTGGTTCTTTTTGGTCCCTGTCAGTTCTTTTTCCGTGAAGGATTTACAAAGTCTTCGTTGGAGTTCGTTACTCTCCTTCGAAGGCGAATCCTTTCGGATTGAAAGGAATGGCGACAAGGATAAATGGTATGGTCAGATTCTCTGACCGAAATGGATTATATCGGACGGAATCCTTGGCAAGTAAGCTGCCTAAGGACGGACCAAGAAGATTTTTATCGGACAGGCCGTGAACATAAAACACAAGGACTTACTTAAAGTAATCCTATTTATTTCCAATATCTTTCGAAAAATTATAAAGTGCGCGCTGAGGATTAAACTCAGAATAGGCAGAGTCAAGCTAGAATCTACACCAATCAACTACCTTTGTTTGTTATATTTTATGTTTGTTAATAGATCAAAATCTCGCCAGAAACAAACCATTGCTGATTGACTTTTGAGGAAGAGTGAAACTAAATAATGTAAAAAAAGATCCTTTGATTCCTTAAACTTCCTTAAGTTTGAAAGATTTCTAGACTCAGAAGTAAATCCAAAAAACTTAAAACAGATGACCTCTCCAATCACACAAAAACAGGAACCGATTAGTAAAACCATCCAAACTTCGAAGATTGCCTTCAGCTCTCGTAAACTTAGGACTTTGACATGTGCAACTTCCTTCCTCTGGACGTCGAAGAAGGAGCCATAAAAGTCTTTTTTCCATTTCATAATTAATCCATCACCAATTAAATTTAAAATCATCATACTGAATTGCTCAACAAGGAAAGACTTTTTTTTAAAGTAAAATGTGTTGAGAATAGTCGAGAAAGTCTCCTCCATAATATAAAAAGAGTCCATGTTGGCACCACTGTAGATAAGGATATTCTCTGTGACTAGTCCAATTTTTCTGTCCTTGGTACGGATTATATTAGGAATGATTTCGAGAACACTTGAAGGCACAACTTCTATATCAGTGAGGTATGAGGTTGTCTAAATATCGTGACATGGAATCCTTTAATGATATTGGTACATAAATGGTATCCGTGAACCCGCTTTCAACTATTTCTTTGAGGGTCTTAGGTGGGGGCTTTATCAAACCGAATTTCATTATATCGAAGAAAATTGCGTGATGGGCCGCGGAAATAACCAATCCAAGAAACAACCAACACAAATATTGGATTCTCACAGAATTTTGTTTTGAAAATAGTATCGTCGATATACCAAGGAGCATGCAAGTCATATTTAAAGCCTCTTTAAATACGGAAGACCTTTTACTTATGGAGAGTAAAATGGTTCCGAAAATAAATGAGCCTGTTAGTATTAACCACATAGTCCAATCAAAAGGCTCAAGTAATATTTCAAGGGAGGTTTTAAAATTTTTCTCCTTAATCCAAAGTATATAAGTCATTTTCCAATCATGGGGAAATGAAGCTGTCATTGTAATCAGTCTACTTGAAGTTAATAGGTAGTTTCCAAAAATAATGTCAAAATTATTGTAGTCCAGATATTCAAAGGAAGATTGGATATCGTGGCTATCATTGACGTTAGAAGTGAAATTCAAAAGATTTGAGAATTCATTCAAAATATTCCATTCGTAGGAAGGTGATTTAGGACCGTTTGAGCCCCACATCCATGAGTGACTTTTGACCTCACATTTTTGAAGGTTCATAATGGGCCTCGGGAAGAAGTGAAATGTCTTGTGTATAGATTCTCCGCACATCATATAAAGCTTTTGAACTGTTACTGTTCGACATGATGATGTATTAGAGAACGGTTGGTAGGAATATATACTAAAACAAGGTTCTTGTCTTGGATAAGAAATAGCGATGACATTAATAATTGAAGAGTTCCAAAAAAAGTTAAATGTTTGAAAAATATCTTCGTCTGTTGCTTCTGGGATAACAACAATGAATGCTTGGAAACTTCCTTGATAAGATGTTACATTTTGGGACCTTAAAAAATTTGTATTTGAAATTTTTGTCTTAAATATTCTTTAAAAGTTACATAAAACTTGTATAGTTGCTTGCAAAGACTATGTGAAGGAAACTTCCGCCATGATGGTCTAAAGATGAATTTATTACTAATGGAATTAAGGTTTGAGAAATTAGGCCTATTGGGATATCTGATACACCCAATTGCCAGATTTGAATAGCATTGATCAATACCGAGGTTTCTCTTACAATTTGCTGAATGACATTCATAGTAGAACTGATGGTAAAAGCTTTCTTGTAATTCAATTAATGGTATAATAATATAAATGTCTTTCAATTAAGTCTTTAATGAAACCTCCTAATTGCTCTACTATTCTGGTTTTAATTCTTTATAATGTTTGTTCACTATGATTTTGTATTACCTTGTCATTCATCATATTTAAATACACTTTTTATAAAGGGGTTGATTGGTATTCCACGTTTTTTATATATATATATATATATCATGAATGTGATTTGATCTATACTTAAGTAATGACAACTCCATAATATGTGATGATATCTGAAATTATGTTTGCGGAATCCTTAATAAAGACCATCATAATATGACCATCACTTCTTTTCTTTCAGCTAGGTCAAAGAAGAAGAAGAATACGAAAAAGCTAAAGAGCATTTATAGCAACCTACATTTAAAGTAGTAAAATTTTAGTAATTTTTACTACTTACTAAAAAGTAGTAAATTTTACTACTCAAAATAGTAACTCATATTAAATAAAACAAATAATTGTTGTTAATTAGTTATTAAAATTTTAATTTTCTTTTATTTTATTAAGTTTTTACATTTGTTTAACTTTACTGGAAAAGTAACGCTTGTAAACGTAGTAAAACGAAACAAAACTATCATCATCTGGGTTTGAACTCATGACTGAACGAGATAAACGAGAATAACGCTCAGTAATATTTACTAAAAAATA
>JXPG01008976.1:0-10114 GCA_001015175.1 Megaselia abdita
TTTTTTAGTAAAACGGAGTTTTTTTAATGTTGAGTTTTATTTTATTTACTATTATTTCTTTAATTTCATGTTTGACTACATAAATAAAGGGTAAATCTATGGAAAGATTGAGACCTCCACTGTGCACTCCCAGTTTTTTTGGAAGCCTCCTTGGATATAGATAGGGCTATTGTACTCGTGTAAGAAAAGACTGGATGCGTGAACAATGAAATGTGGTCTGGAGATAAAACCGGGAAAACGAACCACTCCATTGAATGATGGTTAGCGAATGGTTTTCTCCAATGAAGGTAAATATCTGAAGGTATACCTGCACTTCTGTGCTTCTGTGGAGTAGGAATATTAAAGAAAGAAATAACAAGGCTCAAGCTTATTATGTATGTCGTGCAGCTTTGAATAAGACGTGGGGGTTATCTCCAAAAAGACACAAAGAATTATCACTGCGGATTCTAACCGTCGTATCGTGGACAGTAACATCCGTAAAGAGGAACTGCAGAAAACTGGATAAAGTTCTCCCCAGTGTCTGTATTGGGATTTCATTGAAGTGGCTTAATGGACGACTCCAGAACAATGGATGGTTGTGGTTTGGGCTATCACATTCAAAACTCCAACTTCACCAGGTGCTTTAGGCTTCAAGACTTTTGCACGGTCTTTCAAGGAGTTATACGACATAAAAATGGCTTGTTTGGCTTAGAGCTAGCGGAAACTCTGGTGGAAATGACAGGCTCCTTTCTGGATACCTGTAGACATTCGGGCGGAGATCAAAGACTTTAAACTCTGTCTGAACAACATCAATTCTGATAAAATAATGTAAAGAATTGTTGAATTTAATCGGTAGCAAAAGTAATGCTTTATTTAAAGAAAAAAATAAACTTTTTCAATTACCCGATCTACGTATTNATACCTGTAGACATTCGGACGGAGATCAAAGACTTTAAACTCTGTCTGAACAACATCAATTCTGATAAAATAATGTAAAGAATTGTTGAATTTAATCGGTAGCAAAAGTAATGCTTTATTTAAAGAAAAAAATAAACTTTTTCAATTACCCGATCTACGTATTGTGCTTTTTTGAACAATCATTCAATAAGAAAACATCTTATAAAAAATCCGCCAATTTCCAATTCTTAAAACAAAAAACATATTAAACCAAAAATCAAACTCACTTAATGCTCTTGTGAAATCCGCAGATTTGACGCCTTTAGCTCTCATCCTGTTTAGTAATTCCGTAGAAGTCAGTTTCTTGACTAAATACGCGGAAAGAACATATCCTCGACTGTAATCAGAGCTCCACTGCACACTAACACTGTTGGTGACGGTCGGTGAAAGTTTAACATTGGTAGTGACGTTGACAGGACGCGGTGGTCTCTTCGCTTCCACATTAGGTCTGTTGGTTGGAATTGGGTTCTAAGGAGAAAAAAAACAACTCATTTTAATTTCAAAACTTTATATAAGAAAAAAGAAAACTCACTGGCAATGGACACATTTTATTGTTGACTTTAACAATGACGTTGGGAGGGAAACAGTCCTCCTGTTCGCAGGACGTTTCCATTAAACAAAATCTGAGTTGTACTTGGACAGTATATTCGAGTTTGTTGCCGTTACGGATATCCCTATTGGAGGCGATTTCCGTGGCTTGTTGTGGTGTTAATGTGAAATGGTAGACCGCTTCCTGAGTACGGTTGGTGCCTTGTGGTACCAAGGAGGATGGTTGGATCAAAACCCCTTTAATATCATAGAACGCTAATCTCTTCAAACGAACATCTGGATGTATTGGTAATTGTTGTGGTAAATTACTAAAAACTAAATTGTTACCACCAACCACTTGATTATTACCTCCAACACCAACACTTCCTACACCTCCTTGCATCGAAGGAATCGCCATTGGCTGTTGATACATGGCTAAAGCTTGCCGTTTTGCTGGAGGCGGTTGACTTAAATCGTCCCTATCGGTCGCTGATAATGTTTGGCTTTGGAATCTTTTCAAAGAATTAGAACCTGTAGAGCAAGTACTCGAAATTTGCAGAAATTAATACTCACATTGTGTACGCCTCTCTGATATATTTCTCGAGAGATGTCGGGTCTTTTTTGAGCAGTTGGATTATCTTGGATTGCAACTCGCTTTTACGGCCATAAGTATTGTGGTTAAGTTGCGTCAAAATTCTCTGTAAGTCCGATACTCGAAATGCTAGAACTTTGTGATGAAGTTCCTGTGAAAAAGACGTGGTTATTAGTTACTGTCGCAAACGAGCGCAACGCTTTTCTTTCTAAACACTAAACGAAATGGATGGTGATTGCGAATTTTCGCGGACAAAAAGCCGCTTTTTCTCTACCTTTTTAAGCCACCATTATGATTTCAGTCCGTTTTTAGCAAACACAATTAACTTTTCAACACTTTTTTATAGAAAATTTTATATTTTTAGAGCAAAAAACATAAAAAAATACTTTACGAATAAAACGATGTTGCCATCATAAGGGTGTAAGTCGAGGGTGGTTTTTAGTCGCCGTCAATTGTATTTGAATGAAAATAGTGGTTGACGTTTAGATTTGCCGGGAAAATAAAGGGATGAAGTCGGTTAGTTTTTAGCGCGGGTTTTAAAAGTTATTTTTGGGTTATCAGTATCTTTTCTTGTTTTTAAATTTAATTTATGACTACAAAAATTTGAAATAATGAAGCTTTAGAATTTTTATTTTAAAAAATTCATTTAGGATAAAGGAACTTCTAAAGTTTCGAATTGCATATTTCACTTTGAAAATAACAAACATAAACAAAATTTAAATGAAAAAATACAATTTTATTTTAGATTTTAAAATGTATATATATATATATTTTTTTTTTTTTTTAAATATCAATTTTAAGATCTATATTTATTTTCTTTATCTTAAAACTTATTAAATTAAATATTTTCTTAATTCAATCATTTTTTTTACCCATTTATATTTTCTAAAAAGCAAAATTTAAAAATATTACTCAAAAATCCATTCCTATAAGCTTGAAATTAAAGATTTTTAAATCTTTATTTTTTTCTATTTTGATTAAAATTATAATTAAAATAAAACAAATTTTTAAAATTTTAAATAAATAAAGAGTTTTCTTGAATTTTAATATTTTTTTTTTTATATTTTTTTAAATTTGGATAGGGGTAAATAATTAAATTTAACATAAATATACATTATTTTAGTAAATTTCGCAATTCAAATATAATTTTAAAGTATTATTTAAATAATAGTATTTTTCGTGAAAAATACAAAACCCTACTGATTTTTGGAGTCAAAAACTGAACTTCTTCAAATTTCGCTTTCAACGAAACTGTTCTTCTAAAAAGTCTTTTAATTGATTAAATTAAGAAGTTTTCATAAAAAAGAAACATTTTTTGTTTACCTTCTTTTTTTTACCCCTTTGTGATTTTTTTTGATCGAAAACTCATTTTCTTGAAATTAACTTTTAAAAGAAACTTTTCTTCTAAAAAGTCTTTTAATTTACTAAATTAAGAAGTTTTCATAAAAAAATTATGATTTTTCCGCATAATTNTTTTCTTACTGATTTTTGTTGTCGAAAATTCTACTTTTTCAAATTTCTTCAACGAAGCTGTTCTTCTAAAAAAAACTAAATCACACAACGAGCCAAAGCTGACTCAAGGTGTAGCAGTGATATTAAGGAATGTTTGCTTCCTATATGTTTTACCAGCTGTTCTTATTCATCAGTGTTTTTAGTTTTAACTCTTCCTTTTTGCATAGAGTCAGTGATGAGCTTTCTGCTATTTTAACGAGTATATCAGAGGTAAAATTTTATTTCATCAACATCGAAACGATGAGGTGGATCAGACTCACACGAGAGAAAATGTCTTAAAACAGATTCTGATGTGTGCATTGAGGATCGAACTCAGAATCGTCAGACTGGACAGAGAGTGCTATCACTGCTACACCAACCAACTACCTAATGCTGATATAAATATATAAGTGTTTTTTATATTATGATTTAATCTCAAAACCACTATAAATGAAAAAAAAAAAAAAAAGTTACAACAAACAAGACAGAGTTGGAAATAAAAAAATGGAGATAGAAAAATAAATTAAATAACGTTATAATTTTTGAAGATGGATAACATTCCGAACCCATACCCGAAAATTAATAGGTTATACCACCACTGGACTTATTTATATTTGTTTCATGTTTCCCAACATTACAATATAAATTCATGACAAACATAATCTTTCGCACTGTTTACCTATTGTAGTTGAAAAGATGAAGAGAGGCCTTCGTATCATTTGAGCCTAAAATGCTTACTGAAGCTGTTGGATTTTATGCATTCTGTATTCTTATCTGAAATAAGCCTTTTCTTAATAAGCAAGTTTAAACAAATGAAATGTTGAGACTCGAACGCTGTCTATCCAATAAATCGGAGATTGCGTTGCACATTATGATACTATAATAAAGAACTCATGGAAGAGTAAGACCAACTTCATTCAGTAGAAAATTACATTCATTAACTAGAAAACAGGAAGAAATAGTTGCATTCCAAACCCTTAAAATCCGCTTGAATGTCCACACATCTAGCAATTTTTGTTTATTAGGCTAAGAATTGAAAATATTTCCTTGAAAAACCGAGAGTAATTATGAAATCTAAGAAATTGCCTAACACTTAATCCTTAAAGTGAAANAATAGTTGCATTCCAAACCCTTAAAATCCGCTTGAATGTCCACACATCTAGCAATTTTTGTTTATTAGGCTAAGAATTGAAAATATTTCCTTAAAAAACCGAGTAATTATGAAATCTAAGAAATTGCCTAACACTTAATTTTTAAAGTGAAAACCCGAAATACAACCGTTTTGAGTCTTTACCCGTCTATCTTTTCTAGTAACTCCACTAAGGGCTCCTTCATTCTCCAGAATGTTTTTGAATTACCACTTTGAAGAATTTAGCAACAAAGTTTACCAAAGAGATATGGAGATCACATCATTGACCTTGAAAATAAGATATGCCTCTTATCCTCCATTGGGCAGTCGAAATTGGCTGGGATAAAATTTCAAAGATGGAGCCTTTCAATGTTGTTCATAACTCCATCGATAGATAAATAAAAGCTTTTTGATCAAAATTCAAGAGATACAGTAATCTTATACTAAGAATTACCCACAAGATTATATCTGATACGAAGGAACTTTTATTATTTTGATCATAAGTGAAGTCAGGTACTATAAGTTATTTCTGGAGATGTCGTGTGCTGATTGTAAAAAAGTAATCTTCAAAAATAAGTACGGTGGCTATTAATAATTTACTATCATGCAAGCGTCTTTATGAAATAAATCTTCTTAGTGGTAGGCACAGGATATTGTTTGAAAAATAAGATATGTGATCATATTTGCGTAGGTTACACACATCGAGTCATGGAGCTTATTGCTAACATTTCAAATGCCCTGCGAATATAATAATGATGAAACCAGTTTCAGTTTGGTATCCACAGGAAATAATCCTGCGGAATTCCATAAACGCTGGAGGCCAAAGTAAATGGTCTTAGCTACTTTTCAAATATGATCGTTCCATTTCATTTCCTAAATTTAAGATTGCTAATTTTGTGCTGGACAGAAACTAGAAGATAGTAAGTTAGTACATAAAATGCTTTGGCTCGTTGTGTGATTAAGTTTTTTTTTTTGTTGACAGGATCTAATGTAATCTTAATACATACGAAATTTCCTAATGGACCTTAGGACTCTGTGGAGCCCGTATATTGACCAGTTTGATCATACGTTTTATTTCGTGTGTGATGTCATTGTCATGATGTAAAATCCTGGACTGACTCGAAGTCATCAGACCCAATCCGTATGTTATTNTCTAATGTAATCTTAATACATACGAAATTTCCTAATGGACCTTAGGACTCTGTGGAGCCCGTATATTGACCAGTTTGATCATACGTTTTATTTCGTGTGTGATGTCATTGTCANAAAACCGCACTGGTAATTTCCTATGATGTCGTTGAGATACGGTTTTAGACGCTCACACAGAATAAAAGGCATTATTTTATACATACTCATTAAACACTTTTAATGAGTCGGAATTTCATNTCTCCGCTGCCTCACTAATGTTACGGAAACTGTTATCATTTCCTCCACGTCCCGCGAAATAATATTCGAGAACCTGACGTAAGGTGAAGATTTAGTCGGTGGTGGGCTTTCCTGGTATAAAACCGCACTGGTAATTTCCTATGATGTCGTTGAGATACGGCTCTAGGCGCTCACACAGAATAAATAACATGATTTTATACGCCGCGTAGAGTACACTAATACCTCGGNTTCCTTTTTATCGCCCTTTTTGTATATCGGCGTTCTTTCACTTGGCAGTTGCAGAGTTGACCATATATTTTGAAAAAGCTGATGCAGACGCTAAACAAAACTCTCTCCAGCGATTTTAATGAGTTCCGCATAAATTCCGTCNTTGTTGCGCTTCAACCTGGCTGCTCTGCTGATGAGCTTTCTTGTGTTTCCGTTGAAGGTGAATTCTTTTGTCCAAGAGGTAATGGTGCACATTCGCAGCCTTATACTATCTCACATCCATGACTTTAGACGCGTGTAGCAAGTTTACGAGTACGTGGTCTATCTGGCTCTTGGTCCCATTCTTCGTCCATTTTTTTCTATGAATCTCTTATGGATGAAACAAGTACTACTGACGACGAGTTCCTTACTTGCTGCAAGATTGATGAGCCTCAATCCGTTTCCCGACGATTCACTGTGCAAGCTTTGCATACCAATAATGCCTCTATATACCCTCTCTTTACCAATCTTAAAGTTCATTAAAGTCACCTATGCAGGGTTACATCTAGTTCGTCTTAGAAAGCATCTTTTCGGGCGTTCAACTGATCCTTTGTTAACCAATCGGACGTAGCAGTGGGGGCATAAGCGCAGATAATGCACGAGCTTTTTTTAGAGCTTGGGAGATTTAAGAACAACAAAATGATTATGTCTTTAATTTTGACATCACTTTCGCTTTAAGCTTTGCATCTAAGCAATTTTTTTTTTGTTCTTAAGATGGTAAACAAAATCATTATNTATTTTTTGTTTGTTCTTAAGATGGTAAACAAAATCATTATTTGCTGCTTTATTCAGAATTTATGTATTTTCACGAATAAATCAACGAAACTTTTGAAATATTGGTAATTTGAGTCTTGGAAATACCGAGGAAAATAAAAATGTTGAGGGAAAAGTGACAAGGGCTTAATTACAACTGAGAACGAGTTATTCTGAGGTGAATTTTAAGATTTAAAACAAAAATCTTGACGAAGGGCAAACTTATGAGTTTTAAAGTCCCAATTATTGAACATCTTCGTCTAACATCTTTACAAAATCCAAACAAAGTTATCCAACTTTTTTTTTGAAAAGACCAAAAATCCTTTCAAATTCTTGTATAAAATATGAGAGTCATGTTTACCCCTCGAATCACGATATTATATAACCTACCATACTCAAAAGAGGGGAAATAGAAATAATGTATAGTAACAGTTTACATTAAGACCATAGTTGTTTTTGTACTTTGACCTGATGTGTTCTCTTACACCGAATTCCTGACTATAAATAAAACCTCTAGTTTCCTCTGAATCCTCATATCCCTCTAAATCAAAGTCCATTCAGTGAATCTCAGTAATCCTAATAACTGTTGTGCAAAATCAGAGAATGAATTAGGACCCATTGCAATTCCTTCCAATTGCAAGAATGACATTTCATCCCCCGTCCCAGCTTTAACCTTCTACCCTTAGCCTTAATTTTGGCGGCGAAAAATCAATTTATCCGATTTTAAAGAACAATTAAACTCACCCGAAACAGTTGGTCATTGCAGACGTTGGAGCTTCCAGAGTTGGTGACAATGTTATTGTTTGGCATAGGCTGGAACGATGGAAACATATTCATCAAAAACAGGTAAAGAATACTAAAAATTTGCTGCAAACTTTAATAACAGAAGACTTCAAACAAAACAGAACAAAATCAGTCGACTCTGATAAGTGTCAGTTTGTGTTGGGTCTTTATCCTCACCTGGATAGAAGCGGTGGGAATCTGTTTGTTGAGGGCAGTTCCATTGACAATAGGAGCCTGCTGCTTGCTTCTGTTGAAGGCTTGAATTATAGTGTTTTCTTGTGATTTCTGGGTTTGCGATCGAGTCTTCCGCATGATCAGTTATTTTCGCCAATTTTCAATACAATTGAAAATAATATTTACAAAACTGTTATTTTAAACCACAAATTATTCTCTTTTAAATTGTTTTTATTGCAATCCAAACAAAAATACTTTTCGCGTTCAACGCTGTCGAATAAACTGGCTTTCTATAGAAATTTGGTTGGTTTTTGGGTGAAGAGATGGTTTTGACAGAGTTGGAGGTTTTGTAAAACTGCTAAAAACAAGAAGAAGTGGTGGTGCATTTGTGTTTTTGTAAAAAATGATTCAATTTCTCGTGAAACAGATCCCTCTCAAGCATAATTTGCTCAGGATCACATCCAGCACAACCGCCAGATGTTTCTCTCAACAAAACGAAAAGTCTTCCCTTACAACATCCAGAGAAAGAGCTGAAGTTTCAACAAATGTCAGACCGCTTGGAGAAAAGATCAAGGAAAATACGAAGACCGCTAGTTACATGGGCATAATAGTCCTCGGAGTTGGTGTCACAGGAGCTTTATTCTACGCTATATTCAGAGAACTGTTCTCTTCAAACAGCCCAAACTCAATTTACTCCAAAGCTCTTGACCGAGTGATCAATGAACCTAAAGTTCAAGATACTTTGGGAGCTCCAATTAAAGGTTTTGGAGAGGAGACCCGAAGACGTCGAAGGACTCACGTAGCGCACTCTATCTACGAGAAGAACGGAATTGAACATCTTAGGATGCAGTTCTACGTCCAAGGCATTAGGAATAAGGTTTGTCTGATTTTTTATTCTAAAATTATTGACTTTAAATTATCTTTTCCAGGGAACCGTTCACTTGGAAATGAGGAAGATAAATGGAAACTTTGAGTACAGATACTTATTTGTTCAATTGGATCATTACCCTAGGTCTACAATCATTTTAGAAGACAACAGAGCTTCAGACCCGACTTCCTCTGGGTTTTCGACTGGATTAGATAATCTTCAACCAATTTCCTCTTTAAAATGAAAATGAGACTACGAAATGAAACTTTGTTTTGACTTTTTGTTAACTTTTTAATAATAATTTACAACTTTTACTTTCTTTCGAACGGGTCAGACCACACTTTCATGTTCCCAGGTTGGATATCCTCTTGTTTTATTCCAGCGCGGTTCAACTTTTGCATTTTTTTGTATTCCTCTGGGTTTAACATTGGGGAAATTATGATTGGATACAAAGCTAGACCGAGAACACCGACAAAGGCTCCAACGAACTTTACGTATTTCCAGCCTTTCAATATTGTTGTCATTCTGAGGTACTGGAAATATTTTAGTTTTATCAAGTGATGTTCTAATAATATTAACTCAAGTTGATTAGAGGGTGGCATTTATGAGAATCATGGTTGGTTTTTATGGGATTGGTGAGAAAATTTTAATTTAATTTCTTGAAGTTTCATATATAGACTTTTTATTATTTTATTTAAAAAAAACACAAAATTAAAACTTAAGTGTATAATAAATATAAATACATTTTCAAAGTTTCAGGGAAGTGCCATCAAAAATTCCAAAATCGAAAGGAAGTTAACTGTCATATCACTAGAAACAGGACACATTTTGTGACATTCTCAAGTAAAACAGAGTTATGAAATCGTATTTTTAATTCAGCTCTAAATAGATTCAATAAACTTATTAAAGGAACACAACTCAAGAACTTGCATATTAATAAAACATGATTTAAAATTTTTTCTTATAGATTCACTAAGCAACCCCTATAAACTAACCAACTCTGCTCTTTTTATTGAATTTTAATGTATTTTATTTTATCGAAAAANCTCTAAATAGATTCAATAAACTTATTAAAGGAACACAACTCAAGAACTTGCATATTAATAAAACATGATTTAAAATTTTTTCTTATAGATTCACTAAGCAACCCCTATAAACCAACCAACTCTGCTCTTTTTATTGAATTTTAATGTATTTTATTTTATCGAAAAATCCGACATGACTCGGA
>JXPG01008982.1:0-37391 GCA_001015175.1 Megaselia abdita
GGGAACATTTCCCTTTTTGTATGTAAAATTTGTTTATGTGTTTACACTACATTGTTTTACATACAAGTGTATGTAAAAAAAAATTCCCACCCTGTTTATATAGAATAAAAATTGAAAAAAGTAAAACAACACAAACAAATTGGTTTAACAATTGATGAAACCATTCTATGAAAATACAAAAAAAAAAAAACTATAAGAAATTATGAAAAACCCCCACTGCATATAAAAATAAAGCGGTGCCGTAGAAGTACGCTCCGTAGTAGCCCGAGATTTTTTGTTTATAAAATTATTTCTAAAATTGCCACTTTCTTAGTTCTGGTTCTAATTCTCGCTTTGTATGATATATTAGGAACCGCAAAATACACCCTACGACTCTTCACTACGAGGTAACGAAGTTATGCTAAAATTTCAGTTTTGAATAGGCCATTTTAGGGTTTTTAGCTTTCAAACGTCACTGTATTAAGAAATTCCTAAAAATTATGATAAAATTATTTGAAGCTCTTATACAGTACTTTAAAAAAAATGCAGTATAAAAATGTATAATTGTATAAGATTTTTTTTTACTAAAATTAAAAAAAAACTTAAAATATAAGCTTTTTGAATTTAAGCGCTATCGCCATCTGGTATCAGCTTCTCATAAGTTGTGATGTGTTCTAAATTATCTGTTTATGCGGATTATATTTATTAGACATAGTATTTTTTTTTTGTTTAATGCTTAACTTACATACTCAAAAGAAAATAATGACACCTTTTGTGTATCAAAAAGTCCGAAATTTATGAATGTAGTACATTCATATTTTATTACCCAACAAAATATAAAAATTCGCCAAACAATGTATTTTTATATGAATTTAGTTCAGAGAAAACTGAATTATAAATCTGAAAAAGTAAATTATGTCGAATGGTTAAGAGACATATCATGTCATACCACAAGTCAAGAGGCAGAGGTTCGATGCCCACCATTCTCATTTAATTATTTTTTTTTGAATTATAATTATTTTTTGTTGTTCTAGCAAAGCCCGGATAAATTTCAAGTGAAGGGATCTTTTGGTAAAACTTTCGTATATCTTGACTTTCCAAAAGATTTAGTGTTTTTGGTTAGTTACCTTTGAGCTTTGGTCTGTGAACTTTGTTCTTTGGTAATTGTCATTCTGTGAGTGTTTTGTGATTTCTGTCTGGAAATTAGGTTAAGATTTTAGAGGACTTGGCTGCCACTGCTCAAATCACAATGACTTTCAGCAGACATTACACCTCCTCTTTCATCAATCAATTACAGGAACAAAACAGCCAATCATGAAATTCTTAAAACAATGTAATGCATTAAAAACTTTTTTTTTGTTCTAGAAAGTATGTTGAGAATTCAAGTTTCCTGAATTGCTAAACCAATCACAAAATAGTGAAATTCTTAAAACACATTATTTATTTAATTTTCCAAAAACATCTACGCGGCAATGTATGAATTTGCATCTTCATATACGTTTTGTTCCTTGATTGTATTTTTATAGTTTCCTGCGAAAGTTTTGAAAAGCTATTAAATACTTTATCCCGCAATGTCCAGCTTTCATTTTTCTACCCGGCAATGCTCCTTTAATAACTGTGGTTGCCTTGGTGGTTAGTTTAAACCCCGAATATTTTACATCCTCCATAAAATTCCCATTCAATAGATACCCATATCACCAGATCGGGAATTCCTCGACTTTTAACCGTTTAACGGTTTCATATCGTCCATTCATATCCTTTCAGTTCAATCAAAATACATCCTGAATTTCTACCCAATAGAAAGATATATCTCACAAAATTCACAACAGAACATGATGTAATTTCATTGGATAGCACAAAATCATGAATAACGCGGCATCGTAACTCTTGACCATCCTGAAAGTAAGTTCAGAATGCATTGTCATCCTCGACTAAGCTATATTCAAAATTTGAGGAATGTAGTTTTACGTTAAGTCAGGTTAATATCCCTAACAGAATTTGTACTACACAAACAGACAACACAAGCAAGTTAACAAAAACGTAGTAAAATATAGCTGAACAGAGTAAAAGTCTAATTAAAATCCCAAACACTTTCAAGATTTGTTCGGTTTAGTTGTGATTTTTAGCCAATAAAAATTAAGGAATTTGAATAAACCAATGGGAATTGTCTGTTTTTTATTTCTTCTCTCTTACTTTTTTTGTGGTTTTGAAAATTATTTATATATCTTTTAGCTTCGGTTGATGCTTAATATTTGTTCAACGAAACGATATATATGATTTTAAATAGAGTGGAACAGAGTAAAAGTCTAATTCAAATCCCGAACATTTTCAAGATTTGTTCGTTTCAGCTGTGATTTTTAGCCAATCAAAATTAAGGAATTTGAATAAACCAATGGGAATTGTCTGTTTTTGATTTCCTCTCTCTTACTTTCTTGTGATTTTGAAAATGATTTATATATCTTTTAGCTTCGGTTGATGCTTGGTATTTTTTCAACGATATCTATGATTTTAAATAGAGTGGAACAGAGTAACTACTAAAAAAGTACTAAATCACACAACGAGCCAAAGTTGACTCAATGTGATCAGTGATATTAAGAAATGTTGGAATCTTATGTCTTTACCAGCTGCTCTTATATATCACTTTTCTTAGTTTCCCCTCTTCCTCTGAATAGAGTCAGTGATGAGCTGTCTGCTATTTTAACAAGTGTATTAAAATTCAAATGTTCCATCCAGATTTAGGTAATATAGTTTAATAACTAAAGCTATGAATTGTACGAGTGAAAATATGGTTGGTGTCTTCGCTATACCTACTAGTTTCACAATGTTTGGGGTTTGTGTCTGGGATTTTAATCAAAATCAGTTTTTAACGAAAATTACTTCGTTACAAAGTAGTAGAGTATTTTGGATTGTCTTAACAATGAAAGGATTTTAAATATTAATATTTCTCCCGTTTAAAACGTTTTATAACAATTTCACAGTGTCCAAAGGTTTCAAACCTCCCTGCTCGGCAATGTCCATGAAGTTTTTGTATGTTCTTTTTAATGTTTAATTTTCCAAATGTATGTAAATTGTCAGCCTTACCAAAAAACTCTAGTTCAGAACTACAAAAATTAAAATACTTAACAAAAATCAGTGCCTCCTTAGCACTACATTACTTTCATAATTACTTCAGGCAACCCCCTCATAAATATATCGCTCCATTACTTCCGGAATATTTTCTAGAACAAAAAAAAACAGCATATTTAAAAAAATAAATTTCTCTCGAACCCGCCAAAAAGCTATGCGCTGAAGATGGAAATGGAAATGGAAAAAGTTGCAGAAGAACAAAACCATATAAATCAATTCGAAAGTTAAATGCTGCTGATGTATATAGTATATATCCGTCTCTTTATCCGTTACTCCAACCCCTATTGTCCTGGAATGAATGTGTTTTTAAAATTAAGTGGAAAATGGAAACATGAATAAAAGAAAAACTGTGAAGGAGAGGAATGTGTAATGCATATTTTATTTATCTCCTGCTCTCGCTGGATGCTTCTGTTCGTTGTTTCTATACTATGGATGCTGAAAACAGAAATTTCTTCCATTCATTGTTGTTGTAAATGTATTTTTTGTTTGTTTCATTTTGTTTTTGAATATGTTTGATTAAAATATAAATGAGACAAGAATTATTCCGGGATGTGAAGAATTGGATTCTGAGCTCCACAACAACGTAAATATTTTTATTCATTGTCCTGGTTTTGACTTTTATTGTTATCTATTTTGTTTCTACTGGTTTTTATTGGTTTGAGACTTGGATATTTTTTTTTTGTATATTTGAAAAAATACTTGACTGAAGTGTTGTTATATTTAATGTGGTAATTACTTTTCATATATTTGATATATTTAACACAACTCTCCTTCAGAAATTAAAAGTCATCAATAACAAATTGAATGGGTTTGAGACTTGGATATTTTCCTGATGATGTGCTTGATTTTTTGTTATGCATATACTAGGCTGTTACACTTTCAACTTTCGAAATTAAAAAAATACCTTTCTAGATCGATTGCAATATTCAATTCAAGTTCAAAACCACTTTTTCGATGAAAATCGAATAAGATCCGATCTGTATTATAATTTGTTTTAAAATGTTTCAAACACCACCAATATTAATTATATTATAATAAGTTCTAAGAAACTTGAAAATTTTCGATTTAAGAAGTTCAAATTTAAACGAAATAACAGAATTGAATTTTAAAATTTTGCATAATTGAAAAATGATAATTTAAAATTTAAGCACAGAATTCAAATGAAAAAAAAAAATTAAATTACAAAATTTTTAATTTAAAATAACTTTGAGTAATTTTAGGCTTTAAATTTAATGAAAAAAATAAAGCTAAATAACTTAGAATTGAACCAAAAAATACAAATTTGAGACTTATAAAATGCCATAAAAATTATATTTATATTAAAATGTTAAATATAAATATTAAAAAAAAAAAAAAAATGTTTAAATCCTACCAAAACTAAACAATTTCGAAGTTTTTATTTAAAGATTTCACAGAAAAAATCTCAATTTTTGGTTTTTTAATTTATATTTTTATATTTTTTTTTTATTCAATTATTTCTTCAAGATTCGGTTTTAAATATATATTTTTCGAAATTCCATATTTTTTATACAATTTTTTTTAACACAAAATGTATTAATTATTTTTAGAATATTTTTTTACTTTAAGCTTTTTAGCTAAATTTTAGATTTAGGAACTAAAAATAACAAAGAAATACAAGAACTGTATTTTAATGTCTGCAATGTTTTTGAAAATGTTTGATCTTTCCTTTAGTTTTTGTTATTTGAACATTTTAAAACTAATTCAAGCTCAAAAACAATTTTTTTTACAAATAAATTGTAATTCTTATGTTTCAATTGTTTCAAAAAATTTACTTTAAAATTAACATTTAGAAATAAAACAAGAATCTAAAACATTTTAAGAAATGCACTGATTTCCTCAGATTTTTAAATATTTTTTACTTTTTGTTTTAATTAATTAAATTATTATTTTTTTATTTACTAATATTTTTTAAGATTACATTTTTAATTTATATTAAACATTTAAATTTTCCAATATAACAAATTATTCTTCAGATTTTGCAAGTGTCTTAGAAAGTTTTTATACATTTTTTATTTTATTCTTAAACTAAACAAATAAAGAAAATGCAAAACAAAATATTAATTTAAAAAAAAAAATTTTAATTTGCAACTTTACTTTATTTAGATTTTTTGTTTTTCTCGTTATTTAACATTTGAGAAATATTTTAAAAATAACAAATACACATTTTGAAAACTAAAGAAAACTATTTATTTAATTTGAAAAGTTAAAAAATAGTTTTTTTTAAATTATAAATGAAAACAAACAAAAATTAGATTTTCAAAAATTAAAAATTATTTTTTAAATTTAATTTATATTAAAAATATTAAAAGATTTTTTTTTTTTTAATTTATTAAAGTTATAAATATGAATTTTTGTGTTTGGTTTTATCAAACTTAAAAAAATTATAAAAAAATTTTAAAAATATATTTTAAATGTTGTTTTTCTTTTTTTTGTTCTAATTAATTAAACATTATTAATTAAAAGAAAAACACAAATCTTCGAATGAAAAATATTAATTTAATTATTGTTTATCATCCAAATGTTAAAAAATATTAACTTCAAATATTAAAAAATATGGAAAAATAAATTTGTGAATTTACAATTTAAAATCAAATCAAATTATATTTTTTTATTTTAATGTTTATTGTTTACAAAATAAGTTATGCAATTTTTAGAATGTTGAATTGTTAAATTTAGAAAAATAAAATGTTTCTATACTTAATATTTGGAAAGCATAACATTTAAGATCTAAAAAAGTAATGTATGGTTCTATTATTAATTATTTATAACTTAAGATTTGTTTTGTTTTCCATTTATAAAAGATAGAAATTGTGTTCTAGAAAAATAAGTGCAAAGTTATAGTATTAGTTAATCATTCAATATGTTTACAAAATCCCTGAAATCATTTACAAAATCCCAAAAAGGTTTAATTTTGGTTTTTAAGAAATCAGGCCCATAATTCTGGAGACTGGCTTTCTTCTTGCTCGCAATTCTCTTGTTAGCCACTGCATAAACCCATTAGCACAGCTCTAATGTCTGACATCTATGGTTAACCGAACTCTCCTTCAAAAATAAAAAGTCTGAAATCAATGAAACTTTGGCGTTCATTATTGGTTTGAGACTTCGATATTTTCCTGAAGCTGTCCTTAATTTTTTTGTTACATTTCAAACATTATTTGAAATATGTAAAATTTAAGGTGTTATTTGTTTTCCAACTGATCCTTCCAGAGACATATATTTAACATTCTTCAAACCCAACTCTCCTTCAGAAATAAAAAGTCTGACTTAAATGAACAATTGGCCTTCACTATTGGTTTGAGACTTGGATATTTTATAACAAATTATCTGTTATCTACATTATTGCATATTTAAAACATCTCTCATTCCTCTTAATAGCCAATGCATAAGGTCTGACATCAAAGAAACCTTGGCGTTCATTATTGGTCTTAGACTTGGATATTTTCCTGATTCTGTGCTTAATATTTTTGTTACATTTCAAACATTATTTGAAATATCTAAAATGTAATGTGTTATTTGTTTTCTGACTGACTGATAAAAAGTCTGACATCAGTGAACCTTTGGCATTCACTATTGGTTTGAGACTTGAATATTTTCCCGAAGCTGTGCTTGTTTTTTTTGTACTTGAAGATTTACTTGAAATATGTAACATTTATATGTAATTATATATATTTCCAACTATGACAAATTATCTTTATTCAACCTTATTGCATATTTAAAACACCTCACATTCCTCTTGTTAGCCACTACATCAACCCATTAGCTCCTTCAGAAATAAAAAGTCTGACATCAATGAAACCTTGGCATTCGACCAGATATTTCCACACCTATTTCCCTTTCTTTCAGAACCCCGTAACACTTTTCACCTGTCCCTTCGTTCATGACAAACTGCAAATTAGAAAAATTTGCTTTATAAAATGTTAATAAGAACAAAAACATATTTTCCGCAATTTTCACGTAAAAATTTTAGTACAAATGTTTCGGCTTCAAATGTAAAAGTGAAGAGTGTGATGCTTTGAACAAATGGTAAATGCATTTCACTCTTCTTTTCTGTCCTTTGAAATAGAAAGAATGAAATGTTTAGATCGCTATTTAATTTATGGGCACTCGAAGAAATTTATGTTGCGTTATTTGCGTTGCTCCAAGAAATGTTATGCTTTTATTTTATTTCATGCACCTGATGTTCAATGTATTAATTTGAAACAACTGATTAACTAATCACTTGAATCTTTTTACTTAGAATTAATTGAGGAAATGGTTTTTATGAGTTTGTTGACTTCGCTATTATTCAACTCCTAATGTTAGATATTTTTTGGAATGATGATTCTCACTTTTAGGCGTATTCTTAATTTTTAATTCCTGAAGTTATGTTTAACTATGTAGTTTTAGTTGATATTCAAACCGATCTTTTTGAAAATAAATAAAACAAATTTTCATAGTGTCCCAAAACCCTTTCAAAAACATTTTTTTGATAAAAAAAATTACAATTCTATTTTTTCATTTAATTAAGTAAAAAAAGTGTGACATTATTATGACGACGTCTATGCTGAAGGCATATCTTCAAAGAGTGCCAGAAAAAATGTTAAGTTCACTTCATACAGACACGGATGGCAGAACCAACGACAGCCGACAATAATTCCTTTACATTAAAACGAAATTATACAAAAATTATTATAAATTATTATTGTTATTATTCAAATTTGAAAAGTTGGTGTCGTGCGATGTGATTTTCTGCTTCTTTTTTTTTGGTTGGTTGCTCGGATTGGTTGAATGAATGAATTGTTTTGTATACTCGTTTGGTCGGGGAACACCAAACCCCTAGCCAAGAAGCAAATAACAAGTGATTTCCTCTGGGTGGTGTTACGTTCTCAGTTTAATTGTTTTTTAATTGAGTTTGGACGTTTTCACTTTTTCTCTTTTATACTACTGCTATGGAGGAGAAGGTATGAAATTTATAACTATTTTAGTAACTTTGTAGGTAATTTAAGGTGGTTAGTTGATTTTCATCTTTTTTTCTGAGGCATTTTTGTTTTACAAAATATTTTTTTTTTTTTTTTAATTGTGAGGTTGTTGGGTTTTCCCTCTTCCTGTGAATAGAGGTAGTCTTCTATTTTAACGAGTGTTTTTGAGGTAACTTTTTATCCTAACAACATGGAAATAAAGCTGAAGGAAGAGTTTTTACAATAAAGTTTTACTAGTGTTCCGAGGAGTGTTCTTTTACATCAATACATCAAAATGAAACATAAAAGAAGAATTTTTACGGAAAATTTTGACTGGTTTTCCGAGGAACTCAGAATCGTAAGAGTGGAATGCGATAGATCTAGCTAGAACCTACAAACAACCTACCTCAGTAAAAAGCTGTCTTCTATATTTCTGTGAGTGTTTTAGAGACTCCCTTTTTTTCAACAACATGAAAATAAAACAAGAAAGAAAATTTCTGTAGGTTTCTTAGGTTTTCGAACTCAGAATCGTGTCTCACATTTTCTCAACAGAGCAAAGCCTACTATGATCAAAAACTTTAAATTTGGTTTTAATCCTGAACACTTTTTGAGATATTTCACTCTCAGGGTCTTGTATTTTAAGTGTTGCCCTTGAAAGTAATTTTAAATTCATTCAAGACAATCGAACAAAATTGCAAAATGGTTTTTTTTAACCCTCGTTCAATTTTGTTCAAATAAGTTACAAGTTAGATAAAAATTACTTATATATATTATTTCATATATACATTTTTTTTTAGAATTGAAATTGCTTAAAAAAATATAATATTAATTATTAAATCATTAATAATAAAATGTGTTTTTTTTAAATATTTAAATGTTTTAAAATCACATTACACAAAAAAATTAAATAATAATAAATTTAATTACATATTTTTTAAATTTGTTAAATGTAAATATTTATGCCTATCCAAATTTTAAAATATAACAAATTTAAAAAATATAAAATTTTGAAATATAACATTATTATATTTCAGAAATATTAAAATTATATTATATTTTAAAAAAATTAAAATAAAAAATAGAAGATAGCTCATTAATTTAATGATTATTGAAATTCAAAATTGGAATTTTTGATTTTACATTAAATTAAAAAAAAAAACAAAAAATATTTTCTTGTAATATTTTTTAAATTTAAAAACAAAATCAAACCGGATAATAATATAATTATTTTAATTCAGCACATTTTTTAAAATAAAAAATAAATAAATATTTTTTATAATTCAAATATTTAAAAATTTAAATATTAATATATATTTTATAAAAGCCTTTTTATTGCTTAAAAAAGTTTTGTTTTTTTTTTTGTTTGATTACATAAAAGGCTTTTTTTTAGAAGCAGTGAGATAGTTAGGAAATTTTTCAAGCTTCAGAGAATAAAGCAATAAAACTGAAGTAAATCATTTCTAAAACATTCTAAAGAAGTTTTAATTTTTAACAAGAAAATCATAAAAAACAAGAAAAAAAAAAATTATTTTTAATATTAATATTTTTAGAAAAGTTTGAAATTAAAAATATATTATAATTTAAAATTAATGTAGATTTTAAAGCAACATTTTTAGAAAAAATAATTACTTTAATTAAATTATTAAAAATGTTTAATTAAAATTGAAAACAGTTTTAAATTTGATGACATTTTTAATGTTTATTTCGAAAGAAAAGTTTGAAATTAAAAATATATTTGAATTTAAAGTTAATGTAGATTTTAAAGCAACATTTTTAGAAAAAATTATTACAATAATTAAATTATTAAAGAAAAGTTTGAAATTAAAAATATATTTTAAATTTAAATTAATGTAGATTTTAAAGCAAAATTTTTAGAAAAAATAATTACATTAATTAAATTATTAAAAATGTTTAAACAGTTTTAAATTTGATGATAAAAATATATTCGAAATTAAAATTAATGTAGATTTAAAAACAGCATTATCAGAAAAAAATTAAAAATTACATATTTTGAGAGCATTAAAAGTAATGAAAATACTTTGAGATTTTGATTTGAATTCAAATATTTTATTTCTTAAGAAAATAGAAAAAAAAAAAAATGCAATCTTAATAATTCCTTAAAAATATTTAATTCTAAGAATTGTAATTTTTTGTTTTTTTTAAATACTACAAATTGATTAATTAAATATTTTTAAAGTTATTCAAATTTTTGTTTCAAATATAATTTCCAAAATATTGTTTGAATTACAATCCTAAATTCCAATTCAATTTTACTTTGTACATTTGAAAGACTTTTAATTTAATCCCAAAATACACTATTAAAAAATAAATATTTGTTTTAAACTTTTATTTTCAATTTAAAAAAAAAATGTAATTAAATTTAATAAAATATAATGAATAATATTTAAAAATCAGAGATATTATTATCTTGTTCATCACTTTTTGTTGTGTTTTACGGGAGAACTTTAAATTTTGCTTGTCTTTGGTGGAATGCGAGACCAACATCGAAATAAAACACAAAAACAAGACAACGTTGCTTCGAGTTTCGAACTCGGAATCGTCAAAGTGGAAGCTAAAACCTACACCAATCAACTACCTCGGTTTTTAATCTTCTATTCTAACGAGTGTTTTAAATATACCCTTTAATCCCAACACCATCAAAATAAAACACGAAAGAAAAAAGAACTCTGACGTCTACACTGAGGATCGAACTTAGAATCGTCAAAGTTTATGACAACTTCATAAGAAATCAAATATTTAGACACGAAATCCATGTCCTCGTGGAAAGAACCTTCTAAAAGTTATCTTTTTTCCAATATCTGCATGAAACATCTTTCAAACACAAAAATCACAAAACATTTCCCTTTCTCTCCTTTTGCTTGTTATTTTTTCTAGCGTATCCTTCAGTTGTTTACATCGAGCTCTCGAAGAATAGGAATAGAAACAAGAAACAACCATTGTTGTTAGTATAACTTTACTGTTTTACTGGGTGTAAATAAGTATAGCTGAAGTAGTAGTTCTTGTGCAAGATAAGAAAGTAAACAACAACAAAATTATATCCTTGTTGTTAACTGTTTGACCTTTGCAAAGTTTTCGTTGGCAAAACAGCCAATGGGTTGCGTGATCTATACCAAAGAACAACAACCACCAATTACAATTATATCATCCTGTTCCTATCTCCGTTGCTTCGGTTCTATTGTTTCTTTATTTTTCTTGAAATAAAGTGGAATCAAAGTATTATGCAAAGTTCAATAAAAAAAAAGCCGACGCTGCTCTGCTTCAAACAAATGGAAATGAAAGGGAGTAGGTCGAAATCATTCTCATGTTTATTAGGGTGTAACCATAATGATTGAAATTCCAACCCTTCTAATATTTCGGATTTTTAATGCAGGTGTTAAATTTGTATTATTTGTTTAGCTTGATGCAGGTGTACTTAGTCTTGAATTTTACCTTCAAAATTATGTATCACACGACCCTATATGATTTGAGATAATGAAGTTATCTGAAATGTGTATAGGCCAATTTACGGATTTTCGCTTCCCTATGCCACTGAATTCAGATATTCCAAAAAGTAATGATGATGGTTTGAAGTGCTCATGAGTAGCTTTAAAACGCGGTATCAAACTTTGAAAATCGGATAAGATTGGCTTAACTAAAATTTAAAAGCACTTAAAATTGAAGCTTCCATAATTATAACTCTAGCGCCATCTGGTGTGGACCGATTAAATTTCGGTTAATGGCAGTTTTTAGTAGTCAGATAGACCTTTAAAATTAGGAGTCACGTGTCCAAATCGGACAATATCTACCTTTTTAAATCTTCGTTGCTAAAGCTCAGGCAGACAGGTTTTTTGAAAAAGTCCTAAAAATATTGAGTGAATTAGGAATAAAAACTGTTTAAATGTAATAATTGTTCTAAAAAAAAAAATAAAAAATAAACAGAACTTTGCTTAAGTTTTGTTTTTATTTTATGACTTAATGTATATTTAAAACTGAGGTAGAATTAATTAAAATGTTCTTAATTGCCTAAACACGAAATACAAAAAAAAAAAATGTATCAAACTAGAATATTGTAAAAAATGTCAGGATTTGAAGCTACGAAAGAGTTGAAGGAAAGACTTAACTCCTCACTGTTAGAATAGACCTCAATTACTATAGTTTTAAATTAATAAACAAAATACTGCAAAAGCTGTATTTCGCGTTGATTTTTTAAAGCATTGATTTTAAATTCTATATATAAAATAAGGCAATATTTTAAATCTTATAATTTTTATTTATTTGATTTTAAATTCTATATATAAAATAAGGCAATATTTTAAATCTTGAAATCTTCTCAAAATTTAAATATGTAAAAAAAAATGAAAGACAATTAATATTCACAGAGATTTAAAAATAAAAATTATAGAAAATAAATATTCAAGGATTTATATAAAATTTAAACAAATAATTTTTAAAATAATTTGTTTATTTTTTATTGGTTTAAAATAAAAAAAAAATATTTACATTTTTTTAAATATAAACTTTTAATATTAAATGTTTTAAAAATATTGTTAACATTAAAAAAAAAATTGTTTTAAAAAGTTATTCAGATTTTTGAAATTAGAATTATAATTTTAAACTTTAAATATAGATATTTATAAAAAAAAAAAAATTAATTGTTTGCAAATTTTAAAATTAAAAACCCAGAATAAACTAAGTTTAAAACGTTATAAAAATAGTATATCAGAGTTAAAGTTAAAAATATATACAATATTTTCAAATTTTGTATTTCCCAGTTTTTTCTTTCTTTAAGATTTCTAAAAGAAGTTTTTTCGAAGAAGAAAAGTCTAAAAGAAGTCTTATTTCTTTGAAAAGCTTCTTCTTTTTAAAACTTCTTTAAGTAAAGTTAATAACACGTAAATCTTGAAATTATAAAAAATATATTACTTAAAAATTCTAAAACAGCCCACCAAAAATAAAAACCAGAACTTGAAATTTCAAATCTTTCTATAATTATAAAAAAATCGAATTTCATATTTTTTTAAGTTTTAAAACTCTAGAAGTTTAAACATGTATAAGATGACATAAATTATTAAACTACATAGCTTTTTTGTGTTTCAAGAGTTTATGATTTGTTTAAATTTAGAATTTTAATTTTTAAATATTCATATTTCATTTTGTTTTTTTTTTTATATTCTTAAATATTATAATAGAATAAATATTAATATAAACCAAATTAAAAAAAATATATAAATTTAGATAGAAATAGAAAACTAAACACGAAAGTTCATAGTTTTAATACCAAAAATCTTGAAATCAAACATATTTTTATTTTACAATTATTAGAATTTCATATTAAAACATTCTAATTAAAATAAATATAAACAAAATTAAAATTATTAATTTTCAAAATTTGGTTTTTATTTATCAAGGTTTTACTGTTTTTAAATTTTTGTATATCATATTTAATATATTTTTTAAAACCCGCTTTGAAAATAGTGAACTGTTAAAATTTAATTTGCAATACCTTTCCAAATCAAATTATTCAAAGTTTTATTTCAAATCATATTTTGAAGCCCATGTAAAAAAAGTTAGAAATAGTTGTGAAATAAGTGTCCAAAACTTTCATAAATTCTATTTACGAAAATTTTCCAAACATTTAAGTGTTAAACAAAATTCCTTTCGAAAAACTAACATATTAGAAAACCTTATTTCTTAAAAACGTTTTTATCTTTTCAAAAATATCAAATCTATCTAGCTCATTTTAAGTAAGTCCTTTCCACCGATACCAAAATTGTCCAGATTCGGAAAATACAAGTTTAACAGAAAACTCAATTTTTTTTACAAAAGAGACCGACAAAATCAAAAGAATTCGAAGAAGACTTTAGCTCAAAGCTCAAAAGATTACCTAAGGAACTTGGAAAAAAATCCATATTCAATAAGCTTTAAACTCCACATACAGTGAAAAAAAAATGTGTTGTACAATTTAAAACATGTAGCCTACACAAGGTATATGTACTATACACATTCAAAAATATGTAGAAATACAATACATTATATATATGTAAAGTCGCCTTCCAGCCTGACGATTCTGAGTTCAATCCTCAGTGCACACGTCAGAATTTTCTTTTATGTGAGTCGGATAAACTACCCTCGTCTTTCGATGTTGATGAAATAAGAGGGTACCTCTATATATATACTTGTTAAAATAGCAGACAGCTCATCACTGACTCTATTCAGAGGAAGAGGGAAAACTAACAACACTGATGTATAAGAGCAGCTAGTAAACACATAGGAAGCAAATATTCCTTAATATAAATGCTACACCTTTGTCACCTTTGCTTCGTTGTGTGATTTAGTAGTTATATAAAAAAACATCCATAGTAACCCAAAAAACCGAACAACCAGTTCTTTGACTCACAAGCAATGCATCTTTATTTTCTCCAATCAGAAAAAAAAAAACTCAGAAAAAGAAGAACCATAAAATCCTTCTTGAACGCCATAAAAAAATAGAACGACATTTTTATGCTACAAGAGCAACCGACCAACTTACAACGAAGACAACTGCGGGTTGTGGTCACTTTTTCACATATTTTCTAATCTTTCCTCCCAGATCTTTTTTTGTATGTTCGAGTGAGAAAGGGTTGTAAAATTTACTTTGGAATTTAGATTGTTTGAATCCTTTCTGGTATGTGTCGTCTCTTTTACAAGTATCAAAACATTCTGATGCTGTCTGAAATTGTAGAAGTTTATCGGGTGGAAACAAGGTAAACTTTTTGCCACCTTTTATTGGTTACTAGAATTTACACATCATAACTCTTCTGGTTAGTTTGGATTCTCGACATTCCCTTCTTCGGTGAGGATGGTTGTGTTGATTGTAATTTGATGGGATAACTTTTTTTGAAAACATGTTTCGATTTAAGGCATTTTTTACTATTTTTTAAATTAGAAATTTATAAATGTAGTCGGCTTCTCTAATTCAGTAGTCAAGTAGGCGAAATCGGCAATAATAAAAACCATTAGTCGGCAATGTTTCTTACAATCACTAGTCAGCAATGTTGCTAATAGTAAATAGTCGGCAATGTTGCTCACAATAAAACAATATTACAAAATAAAAAGAAACAACCAATTTAAAACAAATAATAAAATTTCCAAGAAAAGAATGAAAACCGAGACCCAAAACCCTCACACCTGCAACTCTCTTAAATTTTTAAATTTATATGTTGAAGAATCCGCATAACCCAAAATAATGCCAGAATTGTAATGACTTTGAAAGGGAGATAATAGAGAATGGAAAATAACCTGGAAAATGTGCAACGCAACTAATTTCAAAAAGTATATATATTTTCTTCCACTCTGCATCTGCACCTTCCATCCCATCCCTTCCGCTCCCTTCAACCAAACCATTTATTTACAGTGTTTAGCTCTCAACATCTATACCAATGTTACCATCTATTTTTACGGTTCATAACACAGACGTAGCTCCACATTTCACTTGACTAAAATTCTGAACATACAACCTAAACTCGCTGTCGCTGTGCATTATTCAGTGAGAGAACGGCATTTTTTATTCATAAATTTAAAATTTTCATAAAATGGCGCTCTTACGAAAAAGCGAATTAAAAGTGAGTTCTGAATTTATGGACGTTCTGTGTACTATGGTATTTCTCTATTTCATTCTATTCTATTCAATTTCTTTAACACTCTTGGAAATTTGTTTGGTTTATTTAATTAGCTTTACTGAGTTTTTAAGAAGTAAAGTATTCGAAAGTTTGTAGTCGGCAATGTTGTTTGTTGGGATTTTTTCTTTTTTGCATTAAAGAAGTTTTTTCTATATTCAATTTCTTTAACATTCTTGGAAATTTGTTTGGTTTATGGGAGTTTATTTAATTAGCTTTACTGAGTTTTTAAGAAGTAAAGCATTCGAAAGTTTATAGTCGGCAATGTTGTGTGTTGGGATTTTTTTTCTTTTTTGTATTATGGAAGTTTTTTCTACATTCAATTTCTTTAACACTCTTGGAAATTTGTTTGGTTTATTTAATTAGCTTTACTGAGTTTTTGAGAAGTAAAGTATTCGAAAGTTTGTAGTCGGCAATGTTGTTTGTTGGGATTTTTTCTTTTTTGCATTAAAGAAGTTTTTTCTATATTCAATTTCTTTAACATTCTTGGAAATTTGTTTGGTTTATGGGAGTTTATTTAATTAGCTTTACTGAGTTTTTAAGAAGTAAAGCATTCGAAAGTTTATAGTCGGCAATGTTGTGTGTTGGGATTTTTTTTCTTTTTTGTATTATGGAAGTTTTTTCTACATTCAATTTCTTTAACACTCTTGGAAATTTGTTTGGTTTATTTAATTAGCTTTACTGAGTTTTTGAGAAGTAAAGTATTCGAAAGTTTGTAGTCGGCAATGTTGTTTGTTGGGATTTTTTCTTTTTTGCATTAAAGAAGTTTTTTCTATATTCAATTTCTTTAACATTCTTGGAAATTTGTTTGGTTTATGGGAGTTTATTTAATTAGCTTTACTGAGTTTTTAAGAAGTAAAGCATTCGAAAGTTTATAGTCGGCAATGTTGTGTGTTGGGATTTTTTTTCTTTTTTGTATTATGGAAGTTTTTTCTACATTCAATTTCTTTAACACTCTTGGAAATTTGTTTGGTTTATTTAATTAGCTTTACTGAGTTTTTGAGAAGTAAAGCATTCGAAAGTTTGTAGTCGGCAATGTTGGGTGTTGGTATTTTGTCTTTTTTGTATTATAGAAGTTCTTTATATATTCAATTTCTTTAACACTCTTGGAAATTTGATGGTTTATGAGAGCTTATTTAATTAGCTTAATTGAGATTTGAAGAGAAAGACAAGCGAAGAATTCGAAAGTTTGTAGTCGGCAATGTTGTTTGTTGGGATTTTTTTTCTTTTTTGTATTATAGAAGTTTTTTCTATATTCAATTTCTTTAACAGTCTTGAAAATTTGTTGGTTTGTGAGAGCTTATTTAATTAGCTTAATTGAGATTTGAAGAGAAAGAGAAGCGAAGAATTCGAAAATTTGTAGTCGGAAATGTTGTTTGTTGGGATTTTTTTTGTATTATAGAAGTTTTTTCTATATTCAATTTCTTTAACAGTCTTGGAAATTTGTTGGTTTATGAGAGCTTATTTATTTAGCAATCAATAAATACGTTAAACAAATCTTTAAAATTAATTTTTTAAAAACACAATTGTCTAAAATTAATTTTTGAAAATTAATGAAAAAAAAATAATAAAATTAAAATATAAATCCACAAAGTTATTTAATGTTTACAACTCGAAATACAACAAAAAAAATATTTTGAAAATAACAATAATACGAAATGAACTTTTAAGGTTAAATAAAATTTAATAATACAATTTTAAAGTGAAAATTATAGAAGTGTATAAAAAACACATTTTAATTAAAAGCTTGTTTAATTTTAAAAGTTTCACTATGAGTTTTGTATGGTTTTGACTGAATGGGTGGATTTTTAGGACTTTAAAATACTTTTTTTTTACTTGATGAGCTTTGTATAAACCCTGTAAAATAAGGAAACAAATTTGTTTAAATTAATTAATGAATTAATCGCAAAACAGTTTAAAAAAACTTTGAATTGTTGTTCAAATTTATTGCTTTCCAAAATCTAGCAAGACCTTTAAATTTGAATTTTATTTATATATATATATTAAAATTCCATTGCATTTGAAAATATTTAATTTTTAATATATTACATTTCAGAATATTTAATATTGAATTTTTGAAAAAGAATAAAAATATTATATAAATTAAATATATAAAATTAAGCTAAATTTCGACTAAGAATTTTGTACCGGCAATATTGAATACATTTTGAAATCATCCCGCAACTTCTCTCAGTGTCCAAAAACGAACAGAAATCCAAGCTCTTCCGCTCTATAATAAATATACTCCTTATCCACAACCATTGCCTTCTAGTTCGTATAGAAGAATATATTAAATCTACATTTTTTATGCCAGCAACATTGAATACATTTTCAATTAAAATGTTCCCAAAATTAACCATAACTGAAATTATTTATTTCCGCTCTATTATAATTATACTAATTTTTTGCACCTATTGTCCTATTCCCAACAATTAAGGAAAGAGAACGAAATTTAATTATTTAGATAAAAGTAAATTTTAACTAAATTTACTTTACCGGCAGTATTTAATAAATTTTAAATTCATCCGGCAACTTTCCTCAGCCATCTAATATAAAAAACGACAAAGTATTTGTCGGAATAGAAAAAATATGTTTAAACTAGTTCGACAACTTCCTCAAATAAAGTATATTCAAATCAATTATTTCAACGGCAATATTGAATAAATTTTGAAATCATCAGGCAACTTTCGTCAGTAATAACAACCAACATATTTTCGAATGCTGTTCCTTTATGTTAAATATAATAAGTAATAATTTCTTAGAATACAAAAAAGTATATTCAAATCAATTATTTCAACGGCAATATTGAATAATATTTGAAATCATCCGGCAACTTCCCTCAGTGTCCCAAAATGAACAATAACCAAAATATTTTCAAGCATTTCCGCTCTGTACATTTGATGCTAAAATTGCCTTCTACGGATACGAAAGTTCAACATCCAAATAATATACTCGAATAGAAAGAATATATTTAATCTACATTATTTATGCCGGCAATATTGAACAAATTTTCAAGTGATCCGGCAACTTTCAATGGTCTCCCAAATTAAGCTTAAACTAAAATCATTTATAATAATAATATAAGAGTTTATTCAAACCAATTATTTCACCGGCAACATTGGCTACATTTTCAAATGATCCGGCAACTTCCCTCAGTGTCCCAAAATGAACAATAACCAAAATATTTTCAAGCATTTCCACTCTGTAAATTTGATGCTAAAATTGCCTTCTACGGATACGAAAGTTCAACATCCAAATAATATACTCGAATAGAAAGAATATATTTAATCTACATTATTTATGCCGGCAATATTGAACAAATTTTCAAGTGATCCGGCAACTTTCAATGGTCTCCCAAATTAAGCTTAAACTAAAATCATTTATAATAATAATATAAGAGTTTATTCAAACCAATTATTTCACCGGCAACATTGGCTACATTTTCAAATGATCCGGCAACTTCCCTCAGTGTCCCAAAATGAACAATAACCAAAATATTTTCAAGCATTTCCACTCTGTAAATTTGATGCTAAAATTGCCTTCTACGGATACGAAAGTTCAACATCCAAATAATATACTCGAATAGAAAGAATATATTTAATCTACATTATTTATGCCGGCAATATTGAACAAATTTTCAAGTGATCCGGCAACTTTCAATGGTCTCCCAAATTAAGCTTAAACTAAAATCATTTATAATAATAATATAAGAGTTTATTCAAACCAATTATTTCACCGGCAACATTGGCTACATTTTCAAATGATCCGGCAACTTCCCTCAGTGTCCCAAAATGAACAATAACCAAAATATTTTCAAGCATTTCCACTCTGTAATAAATATTCAACCATTGCCTTCTACGGATTCAAAACCTCAGAAAAAAGAAATATGTTTCTGTGCATTCCTAAGAACCTTAAATTAGAAAACTATGGATGCAATGAATTGCGTCTATCCTCGGATCCCCACGTGTGTGTGATGCTGTTGAAAGATGAGATAAATTAAAAAATTAAACATTTAATGAATTTTTAATTAATGGTTGTTTATTTTTGTTCGTAAAAATGTTTACATGGTTGTTATAGTTGCTTGATTTTAAAAGGATTATTATATTATAGTTTTATGTGAATTAAGCAGAATTTTTTGCTTAGCTGTTGTTAATTGGTTAAAAGGAAGAAAAAAAGGGTTATTTCACTTCTTATGGATGGTTTACATATATGAAAACTCTGGAGAGACACTTCATATACAGGCATGAATTGCGTGCAGAAGGCTTTCAAAAGAGCTATCAACTTTCAAGAGTTTTCAACTGGATGGTTTTCAATATGGTTATGGAAAAGGGGTTAATTTTTTGTTTGGTCGCCATTTTGTGCTGGATACATTTCAATCTTCTGAAGGAGGGAAATTATAGACAAACCATAGATATGAACACTTTTGAGATCTGATGTTTTCCACTTCAGCACCGAAGCACCATGTTAGCAATATTTGCATTGATGAAGCTTTTTCTGGCTTTCGTTTCAGTGGGAAACATCAGACAATGAAAGTTTTCATATCTATTATTTATCTATCATAGTAAAACAAGTCCCATTACTTGTAAATTCTGCTTTATACATTTCAATCTTCTGAAGTAGGGAGATTATAAAATAATACTAAGTAAAACAAGTCCCGTAACTCCCAACCTTGTAACCTTATTTCAGAAAAAAATATAAATTTTACATTTAATTATGAAAATTTCATTAAAACTTTCTGCCGTAAACTGGGTAGACCTCCTTCCTTCCAAATTAAAATTATAATTTACACACTGAAAGCAAAGGAACTACTTCAGAAACTTTCACCAAACATAATTACAAATTATAATTACAAATGACTAACTAGTTTCAAGTAGGAAAAAATGTATATATCAATGTATGTAAAAGCTTTTCCTGTATGAAAATGATGAACATGAAATAAATTCCTGTATGGAAATGAAAAAGGGAACCAAGCCAATTCGATGCCATCTCATTCCATTTCCCATAGTTTTATTTGCATTAAATTATAAATACATTGCGGTTTCATTTCGTTTAAATTAAAATAATCAAATCAATATATTTGTCGGTTATATCCGTTTATCCTGGTTTTGCATTCCAGGCTACTCGATGTTTGTTGCTTTTTTATTATATCTCCTGGCTACTTTACAACTTTGTGGTTTAATTTATTTGTGCACTTGGAGGATTTAGTGGCTTGAAATTGGGAAGAATTGCAGAGGGTTTTGTTTTGATAATATTAAAACTAATTTGAATAGTGAAATATCCTTGAGGGCTGCGATTTTGTGAGATAATAAAAAAATATTACAGACAGACGGACAATGACAACTCGATCGCATTTAAGAATTTTATAAACGATCAGAAGTTGATTTAAACATAAATTGAATGGAATGTGTAGCGCTATACCTTGGGAAAACGAGAAAAAAAAAAACAGGGATTGTCAGGGAAGAAATCACTACAGAGGTGGCTGAAATTTCTGAATTGGTATAGTCTTCAAGATGCCAGAGGAATTCAATCAGCTTTATTAAAAAATAATATCTAAATTTAAATAATACAGAAACAGCAAAGTCTAAGATTAAAATGCTTTCCTTACAACAATAAATACCAACAAAAAGAAAAAATAATTACAAAAAATAGTAATAAAAAAGTCCAAAAACAGCAGAGGCAAAATTTTTAATTCTTTTCTCAAAGTAAAAATTATCCTCAAAAATTTATAAAAATAAAGAAAAAACAAAAAAAGAAAGAAAACAAATTAGCAATATTTGCAAAAATAAAATGTTAAATTTTGAAACAGCATAATTAAAATTCAAATTTCTTCATTAAACAAAAAATATCCTTAAGAATTAATTATTCAATTAAAAACAAAAAATTAATAATAATATGAATAACACAAAAATATTATTAATAAAAACTGTGTTAAAATAAAAATATCGGTAATTGGACTAAGAAGTATAATAATAAATATTATTTTAAATTAACACGAAAAATCAAAAATATATGAGATCAATCAGATCTATTTAAGAATTCCAGAAAGAATAAGTATAATCAAACATTATAAAAATATGTTATACTACTTTTAAAATAAAAATAGTTACTTATACAAAATTAAATAAGAATTTGGGATTAGAATTAGAGTCTTACTAGGATCAATACTATTATTTAGCTTCATTTAAAATTTAACATATGAAAACTAGTTGAATATTAACTATAAAAATACTTTTTTGCCAGCGAAAGAAACAAAAAAATTGTGTTGAATTTCATTTAATGAAATCTGTTATTCTGAAAGTTTCAAGAAATTCGACAGAAAAAGAGAATACAATAAAAATTGCTATTGGTTATTTCAAACTTCTTAATTTTGATTGGCTAAAAATCAAAACTAAACCGAAAAAACCCCGACAATGTTCAGAATTACAGATTTTTACTAGGCTTAATTTTATTTTGTAGATTTAGAAGTGTTACATACTATTGCTTCTGAATCTTTAGATAGACAGTCCGACGAAAAAGCGATCTAAATCAAAAGAGCATTTAGAAAAGTATTTGAAATAAGTATTGAAACATTGAACAAATGTAAAATATAATTTCTTGAAGTCTTGTGAGTTGCATACTATAAAAAATGTAACCCACACCCGGAATATATTCTGTACATATTCGAAAATTGTGAACGACACTCATTTAAATATTAATCATACACATTATTTTGATCAGATCTGATTACACATTAAGTAGGCCTCATATTTGAGTGTGAAGCTACACATTAAAATATGTGAATTACGAGCAACAATTATAATATGAAAATATCTACTGTACACATAAAATATGTAACTCATTCTAAATAATGTGTATTTTGCTAATCATTAAAATGTTTAGCTCACTTATTTTGAGCATATAATATTTATCAATGAAAATATGTGAATAAATTTTACGTTTAAAATATGCCCCATGCTGTACATTCAAAATATGTAGGTTACTTATTCTGAGTTTTCAATGCGATTATTTATTTATTTATAAAAATGTGATAGAAAGTGTAAGGCAGACTTGCAAATAAAACAAACATTAAAATTAATTACTATTCCTTGATGTTTCCTTTAATTTGTGAAGTAATATTTTTTATAAATTAATATTACTTCTTAAAAATATTATAATTTCTTTGGATTCATATATGCGAATTAGCAAATTTTTAATTTTGCTACTTTTGGACTTTAATTATAACAAATTTGGATTTGTATGAATGGAAGACAAAGAATGATACAAATATTTTAAATTTAATTTAGTTCTCTTCTTCTAATTTACAAAAAAGTATTTTAATTAAAATAATGTGCTTTGAAATTAGAATTTAAAAAAACTCAATCGACTTCAAAGAGGGGCGCCACCATCTATAGAATCTTTACTTATTACCAAACTTGTCTATGTGATTAACTTAACTTAGTACTTCCTTGAGAACGGCTAAGGGATTTAATTTATTGTTTTTATGATTTTTTTGAGAATGACTATAGTAAGAATTTCTTGACAATGATATATTTCTTTCCTTATCCAGAAGAGGGGCGCCACCATCTATAGAATCTTTACTTATTACCAAACTTGTCTATGTGATTGAGTTTTGTCTTCCTTGAGAACGGCTAAAGGATTTAATATATTTTTTGTATGATTTTTTTGAGAATGACTATAGTAAGACTTTCTTGACAATGATCGACTTCTTTCCTTATCCAGAAGAGGGGCGCCACCATCTATAGAATCTTTACTTATTACCAAACTTGTCTATGTGATTTAGTTTTGTCTTGTCTCGTTAGAGAACAACGAAAGGATTTAGTATATTTTATATGACTTTTTTGAGAATGACTAAAGTAAGACTTTCATAACAATGATAGAGTCATTTCTTTAGTCAAAGGAGTGGCGCCACCATCGCTAGTTTTGCCGTTACTTTTAATGATTGTAATATTACCTTCACATTATGTATTGTTATAAAAAAACTACAAATTAAAACAATATTCAAAAGCAAAATTAAAACAAACACCCAAAAGAAAAATGTATTTTTTTTCGAAACCCTAAGTTCAAATTATTATAAATTTATGAAATATTCTGTAGCTAAGTTTAAAAAATTTCTAAAGTAAAAAAAGCTAGACATAAAGTTAATCTATCAAAATATCTTATTAACAAAGTAACTATTCTTTTCGTGTGACTCTGAGAGCAGCGCTGACCAATGCAGACTTCTCATCACTGATACTATTAAGAGAAAGAGGGAAAACTAACAACACTGATGTAGAAAAGCAGCTGGTAAACACATAGGAAGCAAACATGAGAGCGTGAGTGAGTGGGTGAGGGCGATTGAGAGATTAGATGATAACGCGAGTGAGTGGATGAGTTCGAGAGTGGCTTTATTAAATGTCATCCGTCAACTTCCCCAAATAAAGAAAAGAGAACCACATTTAATGTGTATGATTTCGTGAGTTGTGAGTGGATGAGTGCAAGAATGAGTGAGTCAGCGAATAAATGATGGTTAAGGTGATTGAATGGACGATTGCTCGGATGTTTAGGGCATTGGGTAGTGGGTCATGTCCTGAGCGAGTTGATTAGTTCGGGAGTGAGTGGATGAGGACGTAAAAAAATTATTGTAGCTCTTTCGTTAGTATTTATTTTATATTATGTTATCCGTTTGTGGACTTTTACATAAATTAGGGCTCTTAGTGGTATATTGTGATAGAGTACTTGCGAGAGTATTTCTTAGACATATGTTATGTTTGCCTGTAAAAACAGGTATTTCAAAGAATCTGCGCTCGAAAGCGTATTTAAAAGAGATTTGGTCTAGAATAAATGAATGGTTGTTATTCTGATGAGAGTTGCCGGCTGATTTCAAAATATATTCAATATTGCCGGTGAACCCAATTTATTTTCCTTATGTTATCAAAATTTTTATATTATTTTATAAACCCAATATCTCCATCCTAATTTTAAACATAAACCAAACTACAAAAATATCAAGATAAAAATATCATGTTTCGAGTGTCGTAAATTTCACTATCACAAATCTCTAAAACCCAAATATTTCTAGGGAAATGAGTTCACAACGAACTAATAACCTTATGTATGTATACACATCCAAAGTCAATAAAATCTCCCTCCGGTGACTTGAACTACTCCCATGTTCCAAAAATAAAATACCGAAATTACAAATAACAGATGTACTCTCCATATACATTGTATGAAAAGGTATCTTTCTAAGTGATATTGTATATCCACTATCTAGAAGTATCCCCAGTCCACAGAAACGAGAACCTTCCTTCCAGTGCAAACATACATAAATTTACATCCTTCCCGAAAGGAATGGTTGGAAATTGTTGTACCGTTGTACCTACTGCAGTGAAGTAACCCACATTCCTTTCCGTCCACCCCGTCCATGTTTAATTTACGTTATGTGCTCCGTTTTCATATTGAAATTTTTTGGAATGGTTGCCAAAAGTTGTTTGTTTTCCATCAAATGAGTATAATAGACTGGTTTAGTTTGGCGTTTGTTTGTTTGTTGTGCCATGCGGTTGTTAGTGGTCAGCCTTAGACCCACCAGCCAACACATTATGTACATTGGAGCGCGCTACCAGATCATAATGATGATGAAAAATCAATAGAATCATTACCCGGTCAACATTGCGTATACCCAACATGTCGGTTTTCTACTAGTAAACTTTTTGCTTGTTGTTTTGTTAACTTTTTGGATATTATGGTTTATATTTTTTGTTGCTGGTGTTTCTCCCTTCGACCATTGAATAATTAAAATGATACCATGTGGAGAAGAGTATTTAAAATTTATAGGGGTTACAGAGAATTTTGTTTTGTTGGTATATGGCCCAGCACATAAATTCGTAATACTTCTCATCGTCATCAGCTCATCCGTCATGGTTGGTAGGATGAAACTATTATGAGTTGAGCGTAATCTAGGTTTTTTGGTTTTAATCTTAGGTAGTTTTTATTAGAGACATAATTCTTTCATTTGAGGCATGGTAGTTGATTTGTATAGGTGCTAGCACTTTCGCCTTCCGTCTGAGTTGGATATTCTATGAAAGGATACGTTGAAATAACAGTGCAAATAAGGAACACTATATGATATGGAGAAAAATCCAACCGCGGTAGCTCAGTGGAAAAGCGATTGCCCAGAAAGCGAGAGGATGTGGGTTCGATTCTCATCCGCACAAACCGTTGGTTTTTTTCCGTGACAAAGTAGAATACTCTCGCCTTATAATATGATTTCATTTAGAACTTTATGTTCAATTTTAATGAGGGTTTAGTGATCTTATAAAGATTCTCCCTCACACTATTAGTTTCTATAAGAAATATCAGTGTAAAACTAAAATCGTAGAAGAAATTCTACCATTAATGATATGACTAAGTAAGAAAATTCATTTTTTAATTGATTTGTCAGATTTGTCTAAATAGTCTAGAGATTCTAAAAACCAACTAAAAATTAGTTAAAATTAATTAATTAAAATCTATAATAATTTACAATTGTAAAAAATACTCATAGTTTAGCAAAATATATAAAGATCTCCAAAAAACTTACAACCATATACATACTTTACATAAATCACTTGTATTTAACATTATTATATTTACCAACGTAAAGAAAATTGTTTCAAAATTATGTAAAATATAATTATATAATGTAAACAATTAGTAGTTTTTTGTAAACAAATATTTTATTTGTTTTCTTAAATTTTTTATATGTTTTCATAAAATCTGGGTTTTATGTTGAATAACCAAAAGTATTTTTTACTTTTAAGTAATTTATGTAAAATGACTATTGTTTAAAATTCCTCGTAATTTTCATTTTGTAGATTAAGTTTAAAAAAATATACCTTCATTACTTTAATATTTTAATAAATTGATAAGCTCTAGCTCTTAAACATTTGTTTTTTTTTTTAAAGCAGAAATTCAATTTTTTTCAAAGATAGTTAAGAAATCATATTGTTTAAGCGCGTAAGTTTTGTAGTTTTTTTTAACATAATTTACAAATGTAAAAAATACTCCTAATTACTTAAAATATATTAAGATCACCAAAAACTTGCAACAATAATCTTAATTTACATGAACTACTATTAAAATGAATGAAGTCTCAAGAAAATATGGTTCCTATTACTGTTCCTATCACTATTTTATAATTTACACAATTCTTACATTATTCACAAAACGTCAATATTTAAAAAAGATTATTTTAAATTAACCTTCCAAATAATTATCTACCACATTACCCTGTTCAACCTAAGTTGCAAAGACCATTACAAATGTTAAATTTTATAACGCCTGAGTATATATAACGTTATTACTTGAATACACGCATGGTTTGTGTCTTTGCTATAACGTTTGATATTTAAGGTGGTATTTCTAAACCTAGTGTAGATTTTTAGAAACTACAACTTTTTCTTATGAAATATTATCTTAAAATTAAAAACTCAAATATTCTGATATTAAATTCTGGTTTGCGTCTATGATTTTTCACACCCTCTAGAAGATGTGATAATTTAAAAAATAAAAGACCCTTAATATATAAATCCTCTTTTTAAAACATGAAACTAACAAGTAAATCCAATGTAAATTTAGAAACACGTATAGTTTTAAAACAATGCCGTTCATTTAAAGTCCATAAACCAATTACCAACATTGCGTGCACGCAGTCATTCAATTACCAATATATATATAAAAAAAAAACCTATAATTAACATTTACGGAAAATTTAATGCTTATCAAAAATTTAAACAATATTTTGCGCCGGAAAATGAAAATCACACAAAAGACTGAATTTTAATGAGATTTTCCACGAAATTATTAAAACACACACAATGTATGGTAAGAGAAGTAATTTGATTTAAAATTATAATCCAATTAGACACAAACTTCATAATCATTGCGAATAATTAACTTATTATTAAGAAAGCAAATAATTGCAGCCAGCAGCAATGCATTTGCATTTGCATTTGCTTTGGTGGTTCGGATGGTGGTATGAGCATATGTGATATTATGTTCTTTTTGAAAAACGTTTCCAACTGAATTTTTTTTGTTTCTGTATTTAATTATGAGAACTGACCGAGAAATATGAATTATTCAAAAGACAAGGTAGAATTGTTTGTAGTTTCAATTTTTAATTCCATTTTGCTTGAATGGTGTCATCTGCTTTTTCATTTTTCGGACATCGCATTGCATCGCATCAACGGAATGTAATTATAGGTTTTTTTTCACTATTATTATTTTATACTTAATTAGTTTTTATTTCAAAAGTCGAAAGAGGTGTCACTGTGGTCGGCTTTATTGATAAAAAAGGTGGTTTCACTTTTGGTATTTTAAATTATTGAATTTAATGCGACTGTCAAAATAAGTGATATTAGTAAATTTTGGGCTCGGTAAAAAATGTAGTTAAACTAAGTAATACTTTAAAAATTGTTCGTATTGTTCGGGATTTTTAGCCAACCAAATTTGAGGAATTTTAATAAACCAATGGGAATGGTTTATTTCTTTTGCTATCAAATTTTGTTTTCTCTTATTCTCGTGTTCTCTTTGATTATTCACTCTTAAAAGAATTTAATCTAAAATTATCTAATATTTAAAAGTGATATTCCTTATGCAATAAAATCAAATTTTTGATTGAATTACGTAAAGAAGTTCGGTTATTTATTTTTTTGAAAGTCTTTATGGGTACTGTTGAATGGGGAATATTCTGAAAGTTATATCAAAATCTATTGTGTGCATAAGAAATTCTTTGCCGTATTGATTATAAAGAAAAAAGAATACAAACTAAATATATAAGAAATACTAATAAAAAAAGAACAATAAAATAAACTATTAATATAAAATTAAATAAAAAAAAGTTTAACAAAAAAATATTTAAAAAATGTAAAAAAAATTAAGTAAAACAGAAAACTATGAAGGACTAAAGTAAAATAAATAAAATACCGACCAACATTAAAAATTAATAAAAAATTAGTAAAAATAACATAAAATTACAGAAAAAAATCAATTAATAAAGAAAGTAAAGAACAAAACTATTAACAAAGAATACAAAATTCTAAGAACAATTATTAAATAAAATAAAACTTAAAATAAACATAAAAGCTTTAATGAAAAAGAAAGCAACAGAGAATGAATCAAGATAAAGAAAATACTAAAAACGTTAAAAAAAAATATATAAAAAAAAAAAACAAATAAATAAAATAAACTCTATTGAAAAAAGAAAATACAAAAGAAAGAAACTCCAAGACAAACAAATGTTAAGCCAAGACATTAAAAAAAATATTAAGACAAAATTTCAAATGGAAAAGAGAACAATGAAGAATAAACCAAACACAGAATAAATATTAAAAAC
The DNA here is from genome assembly GCA_001015175.1 of Megaselia abdita. Classification (NCBI taxonomy): domain Eukaryota; kingdom Metazoa; phylum Arthropoda; class Insecta; order Diptera; family Phoridae; genus Megaselia; species Megaselia abdita. The sequence continues at coordinate 29,070 of JXPG01008982.1, forward strand.
AGGAATAAAATTCAAAATAAAAAAAATATAAATTAAAAAACTAAACAACGAAGAATAAAACAAGCACCAACAAAATAAAAAAAAAAAAAAAAAAAAAAAAAAAAAAAAAAAAAAATATATAATTAAGAAGAAAAATAAGTAAAATACTAAAAATATAATATTTTTTTTAATAAAACTTTATCATGAAACATATAAATAATATCTACAAAAAAAAATTACCTCAAAAACAAATTAATGTAACAACAAAAAAGTAATAAATATAATATAAAAGAACTCCAAAAATTAAGAGTTAAGTATAAAAATTTAAACTTAAAGATATTAATCATTTAAAAACTAAGAATTTTCAAAACCATTAAAAAAAGAAGTACACTTAATTTCTTGGCATTTCGTCGGAAATGAAAATAAAACAAATACCGACAAAATAAAATAAAAATATAAAAAAAAAAAGTACTAAAAATAAATATAATAAAAAATAAAACAAAATTAATTTAAAGAAATAACACAAAATTTAATAGTAAAAGTTAATAAACAAAAAATAAAGCAGAAACATGAAAAAGAATAAATACTAAAAATAAATAAAATACTAAGAATGTAACAAAATTAAATAAAACTTTATAATCAAACATAAAACATAGAATTAGAGAAATAACAATAAAAAAGGAACAATATCATACAAATAACAATAAATTAAATAATAATAAACAAAATGAAGAAGGAAAAATTCAAACAAAATATAAAGGAATCTAAACAAAAAAAAAATCATTAACAAAGGACATAAATATAAAACAAATTAAATTAAATAAAACTTAATAATAAAACAAAAAGTAAAAAACGAAGAAAACATTAAGTAAAAAATAAATTGAAATTGTAAAAGTTATTAAAAAAAAAACAGAAAACAACGAAGAAAAAATACAAAAAAACCATTAATCAAAAGAATAAAAAATTAACTTTAAAAACAAAAATATCACAAAGTTAAATAAAATAAAACCAAAACAAATAACATAAAATTAAAAAAAATACAACAAAATCTTAAAACTTCTATGCAAACAAATATTATTATAATAAACACAAACATTTGCAAAATATAAATATAAAAAAAACTTCTAATGAAAAAAAAAATCAAACATTCAATAAGAATAAATACTAAAAATAAAATTAAAAAGAAACAAAATATGGAAATAGAGAAAAAAAACGAAGAATTGAACATTAAACAAATACTAAAAAAATAAATAAAATTAAGAAAAAAATAATTCAAGCATAACATGAAAATAAATATTAAAAGTAAATTAAATAGAAATATAAAACAGTAAAAATATATACAAAAGAATGAAACATTAAAAAAAAATACTACAAAATAAAAACAAATATTAAAAGAAACTTCAAAGCATAGAAACATTTAAAACATTAAAGCATTAAAAATACAAAAAAATAAATAAATAAAAACAGACATTAACAGACAGCTAAACTTAAATATAAAATAATATTAATTATTAATAATTTCTACTCAAAAACAAATTAATACCAAAACGAATAACATAAAATTAAACATAAAATACAACAAAATCTTAAAAGAAACTCCAAGACGAACACAAACATTTGCAAACAATTAAAGGTAAATAATAAATATAAAAAAAAAATACCAACATTCGAAAAGAATAAATACTGAAAATAAAATTAAGAAGAAAACAATTCAAACATAACATGAGAATAAATATTAAAAATAAATGAAACAAAAATATAAAAAATTTAACATTCAAAAAAATATAAATACTAAAAAAAATTAATTAATTAAATTAACAAAATTGAATAAGACTTTATTATAAAACATAGAATTAAAGAAATAATAAAAAATAAAAATAACAACAAATCTCAAAAGAAACTTCGAAGTGTAGAAATATTTAACAAAAAACTAAATAATTAAAAAAAAAACTAGAGTTTATTAATAATTTCTCCAAAAAAAAATTAGAAAATTAAGACCGTGAACAAATTAATATAAAAACAAAAAAGTTATAAATATAATAAAAAAATACTCCAAAAATTAAGAGTTAAGTATAAAAATTTAAATTTTAAAATATTATTATTTTTATTATTATTATTATTATTATTATTATTATTATTATTATTATTATTATTATTATTATTATTATTATTATTATTATTATTATTATTATTATTATTATTATTATTATTATTATTATTATTATTATTATTATTATTATTATTATTATTATTATTATTATTATTATTATTATTATTATTATTATTATTATTATTATTATTATTATTATTATTATTATTATTATTATTATTATTATTATTATTATTATTATTATTATTATTATTATTATTATTATTATTATTATTATTATTATTATTATTATTATTATTATTATTATTATTATTATTATTATTATTATTATTATTATTATTATTATTATTATTATTATTATTATTATTATTATTATTATTATTATTATTATTATTATTATTATTATTATTATTATTATTATTATTATTATTATTATTATTATTATTATTATTATTATTATTATTATTATTATTATTATTATTATTATTATTATTATTATTATTATTATTATTATTATTATTATTATTATTATTATTATTATTATTATTATTATTATTATTATTATTATTATTATTATTATTATTATTATTATTATTATTATTATTATTATTATTATTATTATTATTATTATTATTATTATTATTATTATTATTATTATTATTATTATTATTATTATTATTATTATTATTATTATTATTATTATTATTATTATTATTATTATTATTATTATTATTATTATTATTATTATTATTATTATTATTATTATTATTATTATTATTATTATTATTATTATTATTATTATTATTATTATTATTATTATTATTATTATTATTATTATTATTATTATTATTATTTGCGGATTAAAAATGTTCAAAAACTAAATTTTTTTAAAGTATAGATGTGGGACCTTTAATTTCTTGGCTTAAGTCGCTAAAAATTTAAGAACTTCTAAAAACTAAATTATAAATAAATATTGTTAGCGTATTTTTTAATTTTAGAAAATAATTGTTTTTGATGGTTTTTAAAATTTAATTTAAGCTATTATATTTTTTTTTAAATAATTTTAATATTTAAAATTATAAACAAAAATTCTCAATTTTTTTTGTAAGTTCAGAAAATTTACAAAAATTGTGAATCTTATCTTTCCCAATCAAACTTTATGCAAACATAAATTTAAAAAGAAATCGAGATTCGAACCTAAGATATTCAGAGTGGAAGGCATATGTGCTGTCTACACCATCCGACTTCATAGTCTGCAGATGGCGTTGACCTTCCCCAAAGACGTTGTTCCTAATATGAAGATTGTTCTTGATGTTCGTTGATTGAACGTTATGAGTGTGTCAAATGGGACTCCAAGGCTTTAGGCTTCTTCTTGATATGAAAGTTATCGGCGCAATTTTCGATTGGAGTATTCATTCCTTTCGTCTAGAGTCTAAACGGCGTCGCGGAAGTTTTTCTAAGATAGATGAACTAGGTTTTGATTATGGTGCAGTGGAGGAGATGTCTCTGAGATACAGGTTGACAAGAAGGGTTTGTGGCTCTCCTTTCTTGATCTTTCTGTAAAGACAAACACTTTTAAAAATTCACGTGTAAATCGTTACACCTCAATCGGTGTAGTAAAAATTACACGTTTTTATACCTGCAATTGAATACACATACATTAATATGAAGAAGTGTGTCAGCCAAAACATTTCTACACCTGCAAGTTTAACACTTACACGCTCAGAGGTGTAATGCTATATCTACACCTCAAAAGTGTGAATTTAACACCCAGTTTTAACAGTGAAGTAGGTCTGACTACTAGATGTTTGAACATGATGCGAGCGATATCGCCTTGACCTAAGGCTTTTGAGGTTTTAGTTGACTTTAGTATTTAGCTTACCTTTTCTATCCTAGTAAACAATGTCCTTTCTTTAATATTTCTACAAGAAGTCGTTTCGAAGAAAAACCAAGTCGAAAGGAAGTCTTATTTCTTCGAGAACCCACTTTAAGAAGTTTTAAAGAAGTTTGAATAATTACTTATTCGCTCTGAAGTTGAGTAAAAGAGCTTTTTAAAACTTCTTTAAGAAGGGTTAAGAACACTTTCAGATTTCTAAATTCTTTGAATAGAATTCTTTAAGAAACACGTAATACCTCTCCCAGATAACCAATTCCTTTCTTTAAGAAATCTTTAATACTTTTCATAAAGAGTTCTTAAAGAATTCTTATTTCTTCTTAAATATTCTTTAAGAAGTCTAAAATATTTCTTGAAACAATCATTTGAACGTCTGAAGTTAGAATTCTTTTTCAATCTTCTAATAGTGATCTAAAGAGAGCTTTTAGGAAACAATAATATTTCTTCAGTACCTCTTAGTAAACTTCTAGGTGACTTTAAATGTTCTTTTAAAAAGTTGTAAGATATTTTTAAATTATTTTTATATGACTGACTATAATATATATAATGTTAGGGAGATGATCAGAGCCTATTGCAATTATTATTCTTCCGTTTAAGGACACGAGAAAGTTTTGATGTGCTAGGGTGATATCTGATGAACTGACGGTGTCGTCTCTGATTCTTGTGTGGGTTTATCGTTCACTACTAAAAAATCCGATTCACTGATTACGTTGAAGTCTCCCATGACAATGGCGTTGATACTGTCCCTGTCGAGTATATGGCTGAAGTCGGTGATCCATCCTATAAGGAATATATACATTTATCAGTTAATTTTCCAAGAAATTCTAAAAAAATTTTCCCAAAATGTTATACCAACGTTCTATAATGTAATTCAATTAAAAATGATTGCTGAACATGCGGAGAAATTGAACCCGGTAGAAAAAACGATTTAGAGACTATTACGTGTAATGTGGTTTGTGAGTCTCTCCTTCCACCTTTCTTCCTTCCGTTAATTCTTACCTCCAATACCCAAAAACTTTGTTAAGCTTTTCTTCCTTTTGTTACGTTCACCCATTAAACAGAAACCAACAACTACACACCATTAACAACATCCACAACAACAAAGCACATAATAGCAAAGATTATGAGTTGATAAAAACAACAAAAACTCACGTATAACAGCAACACAAGCGAAGTTGCTTTGGCTGACTGGGGGTTTTTACTCATAATCACAGTAACTGTGTGAATGTGGTAGTTAATGCAAATATTTAGGACTTGTGTAATTAAGGATAAAAAATAATAGCAGTTTAAGAAAATGAGTTGTTTGTTTTTTCGTTTCCCTATAGTGAACACAATGGGATTTTGTGTTGCATGTTACTTTTGGATGATGGTTTTCGATGTTTCGAATTTGTTCTTTATTGCGAGATAATTTCCTGAGACAAATACCAAACACCACCTAAAGTAAGACAAAAAATACTAAGATACCAACCAAACACCTCCTAAAGTTAGACAAAATTCCCAAGGCACTAACCAACATTAGACATCATTAAGAACATCCGAAATAAAAAAACTAGGCCAGATCAATTGAACGTTTCTACATTTTCCCCCATTTTCCTCCACATTTCCTTACTGCGCTATAATAATTAAGGAAATTAGTTTCGTCAAACTTTAATACATTTTCTTTTCGTGTAATTGGCTGATTAATTGGATTATTAACAATATCTGTTCCAAGGATGATTTAATTTCGCCGTCTTCCTGAAGAAGTTTAAAAGACAAGAAGATATTTTTTAACTTAATTATGTTTTCTTGTTAAATGTTGCAATAAATAAATTGTTAAAGTGAGCATTTATAGTGAAAATTTGGTTTTAGATTGAGAGAAATGTACTGTCATTTACAATTTCGATCTATTGGTCTAACTAAAATGCCATTTGTTTGAGGTTTGTTTAAATACTATTGCAATATTTAAGTCTTACCAAATTTGGAAAATTCTCCTAACAATACACAACAAAATTTAACATTTTCGTAGATCCTAGAAATATACAATATTTATCTAAAAAAAACCGATCCTAAGACTATACTGCCTTTATTAAAAGTATATTGATCCGGTTCTTGTCCTAGCTAAAGATGCTGATTTTTTTTTAAATTCTCCAATCAATATAAAACAAATTTTTAAATACCTAAAATGTAATCATAACCACCCTTTAAAAATGAATATAAATTTCCAGCAATTATGAACATTTCGCTTCTCATAAAGAAGGGAGAGACCCCACCCAAAAGTAAACCCTTCAAGTGGAAAGCAGAGTCCGGGAACAGGAAAAAAATCATAATTTATTTGATAGTAAATTTTCTGTTATGGCTTAAATGTTTGTTCTGCTGTTTAAAGAACTATACTATCTCTTCTGCTGCTCCCATTAAAAATCTGGCTGGTTAGTTGGCCGTTCGTTGAATACAATTCTTGTAGTATAGTATAGTGTACTGTACAGACTAACAAGTAGAGAAAAAAACTATAAACACAAAAGCCCATTGATTTCTTATCTAAAATTGGCAAGTGTTCAAAAAACCAGAGAGAAAAAAAGTCAAGAGAAGCATGTTTTTAATCACTCTTCTAGAAAGATATTTCAACTAATTAGAATTCCTTTTCGAAATTAAAATTTACAATAATGTTTTGTCTTTTTTCTTGTTTGATTTCAGCAGTTGACGGAGTCAAATATGAACGGGTACTCGAGAAAATCTCCGGCAAAACGGCGCTATGAAGGCTCAAAGTTTTCTGGTAAGTTTCTTCTTCGTCCTTTGAATTTCGATTCGAATTTTCATTCGCTTCGTCCTCGCAGCACCTCAAAATAAAAAACCGAAAAATGTCAAGGAGAGAATCCCTCAGCCAAAGAACACAGTCGCCATGTTGAATGAATTGCGACATGGTCTAATATATAAACTGGATTCCCAAAGTGGACCTGTACATGCACCACTTTTCACAATATCCGTTGAGGTGAGTTTTCTTTTACATGATGCTTTCATTTTTATGTTGAAATTTTTATTAGGGTTCTCAAAACATTTTCCTTTCATTTTATTCCTTTTGAAAGGATGATAGTTTTGATTGGAATCTGTTCCAATCGTTTTCTTTTTCACTTAAGATTTCAGCTTGTTGGATGAAATGGAATCGGATGTAATTGATTTTAAAGTGCATTTTAAATTTAAGGTTTATTTTATAGTTTCTTTCCGGCAATTTAGGTTTTAGGAAGCATTACATTAAATTATTGAGTTATTTGTTCGGAAATGTTGTGTTAATGGTTCTTGTGTGGTTTTGGTTTATAATCTTGCTCAATTGACAATTTTGTATATTAGACTGTAATAGTTTCTGTTCGGCAATGTTGTGTCAGGCATGTCAGCCGTCTGATGGCTGACCACATTCGATGTCCCTCTGGCGGCAGGTCGGCTTATATTTTATTATCAATAAAAACGCAACATTGTCGACTGGAAACTTCAATTTTAAGCAAATTCAACGACCGAAGCCTTGGGCCCAATCAAAGGCAGACCAACAAGGAATGGTTTGACGCTGAGTGCATGCAAGTGTCCAGAATGAAGAACGCGGAAGAGCAGAAGTGGCTCGGAAGAAGAAACCCCAGAGGAGCTCGAGCTGCGCAGAAGGAGAAGTACATAGAAGCGAGGAGAAGAGCATCCAAGCTTTGTCGAGCCAAGCATAGACGTCAAGCTGTCGTTTCATTCTATGTGAGCGCCTGAAACCTCATATCAACACTCATCATCGGCGATTACCAATCCGGTTTGCATCCCGGAAAATCAAAAATGATCAGATCAGCACGCTACGACAAATATTGGAAAAGATCAGAGAATTTCAAGTCGATTCCCATCACCTTTTTATCGATTTTAAACATAAGCTATACTCTGTAATGATGAAACTGGGCATCCCTAAGAGACTCATCCTACTTTGTCATATGACCATAGCAGAGACGACAAGTGAAGTTCGAGTAAACGAGAAAGTGTCGGAAGCTTTTAACATCACACAAGGTTTCAGACAGGGAGATGCACTTTCCTGAGACATGTTTAATGTATGCCTGGAAATCATTGTTCGAAGAGCTAACATCAGAACATCCAGCAGAATAATAAGCAAGTCTGTTCAACTTTTGGCGTATGCAGATGACATTGACATCATCACAAGAAACGTAGAAGATCTGAAGACAACCTACAACATCATCAGTAGACATGATACATCAATGGGCCCCAGACTGAATATTGAGAAGAGCAAATATATCATATATGAAACCATACAGAACTCACCAGTCAGTCTTGTGTATTCAGTTATCACCCAAAACGACATCACACAAGAGATCAAAAGGAGAATCAT
>JXPG01008985.1:1141-19162 GCA_001015175.1 Megaselia abdita
CCTAAACCATTAATGAACCAACCAACTGTCCATGTCTCCAGCTTCTTTGCAGCCATCTGAAAAAGCCTGATGACAAGAGAACCACATCGTCCGCGAACGCCACAACCTGTAGCTTAAGGCTGTCTAGTTCCTGTAATATTTCATTAATTACGAGTAACCTGAGATCAGAGAAAAAAATTAAGCATTTTTCAAAATTTGAATTTTCCCACTCAGTAATTTTATTTCTACTGAGTGGAAAAATTCAAATTTTGAAAAATGCTTAATTTTGTTTCAAAGTCTTCTGATAGTTTGTATTTTTCGATTGGAATTTAGTTTATTTTCATGGTTTTGTTAAGTTTTTGTTTTTAATAAATAAGCTTTCAAAGCTTTTTAAAATTTGTCGGTAACTTAAAAATACTTGTTTTAATACTTTGAAATTTAATTTAATAACATTTTAATTTTCTATTTGAATAGAGAATTTTTAATGTAATAAATCTCTTTGGATTGATTAGATGCCCAACATTTTTAATATACAATTTAAAATAATTTAAGTACAAAAATTAAATAATTAATTGAAATAAGAAAAAAAAAAAAAAGTATAGATGAAATTATTGTTCATGATTTTGCAAGGATTTTGTATATATTTAAAAAAAAATTATGTTGGGTATCTTTGATGATTTTTGTTTTGATTTTTCATGGTTTTCATAATTTTGGAGATCTTTGATGATTTTGAGTATTTAGAAATAATTGTTCATGATTTTGCAAGTGGTTTTCAAATATTACAATCCCGTACATGATTTTGTAGTAGTGAAAATCCCTTCGATTTAGAAAGGATTTTTTTAAATTATTTTGGAGATCTTGGATGGTTTTGAGTATTAAGAAAGGATTTTGAATGAAAGGTATTTTGTTTAAATTTTGAGTATTTAAAAAGAATTTTTCATGATTTTGTAATAATTTTGGAGATCTTAAATGTTTATTTTTTTTTTTTTAATTTTTCAAAAAAATTATAAATAATTTTAGTTATTTTTAGTTTAATTTAGAAATTTTATGAGTAGTAGACAAACTTTTTGCAAAACACGAAAACTGTACACCTAAAAACAGGAATTTTTCCTACAAAATCCCCAACAGCTTTTGTAGAACTTTTTTCTTTATGTGAAGAATGCTCTAAAAATGTGTTCACAAACTAAAAAGCCCAAAAATTGATCTCTTAATCCAAGCACTTAATGAATTTGAACTTTTTAAACTCAAACATCTCAAGCATTTTGTACTTCAAAGTCTCATCAAGCGCTTCAGCTTTTTTATGTTAGTGGAAGTACTCTTCGACCTCTTTCCAGCTATTTGGTATGAAGCAGGTGTTTAGGCATTCCTTTAGACATCCACTAAGAGAGGGGCTTTTTGCAGTAACCTGTAGCATTTTTGGAAAGATCCCATCCACACCAAGTCATTAATACGGATCAAAGGTTCCTATTGCCCATAGTACCTTTTTCACCTTTACTAGATCTGTAATTAGAGGGAAGTCGTTATTTACGGTAGTACCATTACTTACATTTGATTTTCCCTGCCTGGAAAGTGAGCGTCCAATAGCTAACGATTTGTTTCCTCACTAGATTGGGCTCAGCTACAATAAGCCTTTTGAAGATATGTAGGCATTCTCTGCGACTTTGCGAGAATCCTCCTGAGCTCTAGCTCATCCTTTGTGGATTCAATCTCTTCACAATATCGTCTCCACGTGCACGCCTTGGCAGTCTTCATCGCTTTTTTGTACTGCTTTGCAAGAGATTTGTAGTCTTCCCATTCATTAATTCTGTATGCTTTCTTGAAAACGTCCTAACGTTTCTTCTTAGCTTAAGCCTAAGCTTACTAGAAGCAATTTTCTTAAACTAGACCCAGCTCGTGTTGCGANACTAGGCCTAGAATCGTGAGTGAAGTCTATATCATACCTAATCAATTTATGGTCTGAGAAAGAGTTTTCTTTTAAAATAGACCAGTTTGAGACCGAGGTCGACCTACTTCTGACTAGAAAGACATCTATAACGTCTGCCCAGCTCAGGTAGATATAGGATGCGGGAAAGACAAAAGGAGAGGTTTGTAGAATTTATAAATTCAAAAAGCGACTTACGCCTTTCATAACATTCAGTTCTTCCCCAGTATAAGTGTCTAGCATTGGCGTCCAGATCTATAACGAGCTTTCACTTGTGTTAACTAGGAGCTCAAGATAAGGTGGTGGTATGGTCGTCTCGTAGGCCAAATACGCAGACGTTAATAGGATCCTCCCACTGTTACCCTCCATGCAGACCTCCGCCTCCTGAGCCAAAAGCGCACCAATCTTTGATACGCGGACCGGTATCACCTTTGACACCAGTGTGAGTTTGTATTTCCTCGCCCGCAGCTCTTCCAAACCCTTGTTGTCTATTTCCATAGTGACCACAACTCTGTTGTTTATTTTGGCACAATCGTTGAAGACCTTCCAGGTGCTCATATCCACCTCAGGGTTCTGCCCCTTTATCATCCTTAGGGATGTAAAGTTTCGGTTGAGCCGGCAGTTCCCTAAAAATAAGCACCGCTTCTAGTTTAGCTCCTTTCCACAACTCTCCCATCCTGTTGAAGGCGTCCTTGAGGTACTGCACTGATGAGGGACAATCGCACGTTGTCACTCTGAAACCTAAAACGCGAACTCGACTCGAGGATCGGCGGCTTGAAATTTGGATTTGCGTCAAACGACTTATCTATTAGATCGAAGAGCTCCCCTTCGATGATCTCCATGCGCTCCTTACTGATCATCAAGTCCGGTGCTCCACGTTCGATATCACATCTTTCAAATCTTCCTTGAGAACCTCATTTAGGGGAAGATTTTCCAGCCATTGCATACCACTCCTTGAATGTCAATTTTGGCCTTTATATCATTATAGCCTTTCCTTTCCACTCCATATCAGGAAAAGACAGAGCGGATGCTATATTAAATAAACTTAAGATGTGTGTAAACAATGTTGTTCGTTTTTCATTTCAGCTACATACTGCATACGTCACTTTTGCCAAGCTCAAAAGTTTTGTATCCATTTGGCATCATATCATTGCCATTGGACTTAACAAAATTTATAAATGCATTCCTTTGTTGACACATATGTCTTGTGGCTGTTATAACATTTCCTTGGATGAATCTTCATCTCCAATTGTTGATGTACGTTAATAGGTCTTTTCTGTATTTCCTTGCTTCTCAGTCCTCTTAAAAATGTCATAGTCAAGCTTTTGTTTAACAAAATGGTATGTCAAGTCTTTCTCATTTCTAGCCTCTAATGCGACAACCGAAATCCAGACTTAGAACAGTTTTTCATTCCCTTACTACCATTCCTGATGTGGACTTTTTACAATTTCTTCTTCAACATAATCATTTTCACCGACGACTTCCACGATGTATAGTTTGAGCCACTATTCCAAATTTTCTATTAAAAATAGAGCCTGTTACCTGATCAAAATCCTTTTTGTTTCACAATTCACACAACAAAAGCTTGTGTTCTTTTAGACAGATGATTACTGCATCCAGATTACTGCTGTTGAGTTTGCCTTGCTTGCCGTCCAGAGTTTCACTTGTGAAAATAGTGACGTTTGGTGTATCTTTCTTAAATGCCTTAGCCATTTCGAGTGCAACCATGACATTTCTCTCGTTCGTTCAATCTTTTTTTATATTATGGTAAATTTCGAATATGGGCTGTTGGGGTTCTCTTTTCGGAAACCATTTCGGTGGTGGACTGGGATCAGATGCTTATTGAAAGATGACAGGAGTAGCCGTTTTGCTATGTGAGACAAAAGTGATATTGACCTGAAAGACGTATCTTAGTGTTAGGTTTCCCTGGTTTTGAAAGAGGAATGACTCTTCGTGTTTTCCAGATGATTGGGATAATAACTTTCTTTGTAAGGCCGGTAAGAACTGTTTTTCTTGTCACTTGGTTTAGGTTCTATATTAAAATCTACTCTGATGGTTGTACATGTCGTTTGAGACTAGTATTGCTATTGTTGTCCAGCTTGGTGAGCTGATTGTGTCACCTGAAGCTGATGTGTCGACCATGAAGTTGAGGATTTCATATTTTTTAACACTGAGGCCATACAATTCAAAGGTGACCCGAAGGGATTCGGAGTTTCCTGATGGTCGACATCTGATGACGTTGATTTTGCCGACGACTATAAAGTTATGTTCCTGGGTTGAGTTCAACACCAGCGATTTGAAGAAATTTATGAAGTATCGTCGCTGGTGAGTGTTACCCATTAAACTAAATGGTGATGATGGTAATCGGTGTGGACGATTTTTGAGCATTCTTATAGAATGTCTGTACTTGGTGCTTAGAACCAATAGTCGGGAAGTCAATGTGATTGTAATTGCATAGGTAGTTTTTGAAGATAGACCGAATTTCGTACAAATAGCACAATTCTAGTTCAGAAAATATTCTCATTCGCCAAATTCAGTGTATCTTCTATCAACCGTTGCGTTGGAGACATTTGTATCGAATTGATCTTGTTCAGTAGCATGTACCTTTCTTGTTTGATTTCATCAAATAGGACAACTTTAGAAATATCAGGATTTATTAGAATTGTTCAACTGTTTATTCACCACAGGACACTTTCCTTGAGAAAATTCAAATTAAACATTTCCAAAACGTACAAAAATTTTCTTTTGAATCTTATGAATATATTCGATACTGTGCAAATCCTAATAACCTTAATCAGAGTCAGCTTCAAAATATTTTAAATATTTCCACTAAGATTATTTTTGACTGTCGTTGCTAACAATTTCTCCTTCAAAATAAATCAAAAGCTAAAAACAAAACAAAAAAATGTTGAACACCTAGAATATCTTAAACTGAATTAAAAAAAAAATCAAATATATTTTAAAAAATTAATTTGAATCATAAAATTAGAAAAGGGACATTTGAACTCAAAAATAAACCGTTAAAAAAATAAAATAAAATGTTATTCAATTTTGTTTTTAAAAAACTCAAAAAAACAAAAATAAGTAAAAGAAAAATGTCTATTGGAAAATTATAAATTTCGCTTTAAACGGCTTCCTGGAAAACCATTTTCAGAACCTTAAATAATATTAAAAATATTGTCATGAAATAAAAAATAAAAAAAAAATGTTAGCATAATTTTGGAAAATCTAGGAAAAAATTTGAAAAAAGAAAGGAGATAAACACAACAGTTTTAGTATTAGGTTTTATAGATATTGTTTTTTGTTTGTTCAATTTATGGTTTTGAGTCTGAGTCTTTGCTAATTCCTAGTACGAAAAATCATAATCCCGTACACAATTTCAGAGTCAAGAAATTCTATATTTATTAAATGCTTCTAATTTCAGGAATCGACTCATGAAAAAGATCAGCCGGAAGAATCTGGATCAAAAATAGATTTCAATGAGTTTACTTGGAATCCTGACGAGGAATCTGAAAGTCAGGCTGTTCAGGATCAAGCTATAAGTTCTGAAGGTGCTGATCAACTGGAAAAAGTAGTTCCTGCACAAATTGAAGCTCCGAAGCCTATTCAAGATCAAGTTGTTACACCAAGTGTTGATAATTCTAAGTCTTTAGAAGAAAATGTTGAAATCAGTACAGAAGTCACAGAGGAAAAGCCTGAAGAGAGTATTGAACCTCAACAAAATAAGGACATCACTCCAGACAATAACATCACCACAAACAAAGAAGTCTCTCCAGCACAAGACATTGAAATGGAAGACATTTCAAAACGAATTGAAGATCCTGCCGTTTCCGTTCCTGAACCCGCTTTTAAAGAATCAAAAATTGAAGAGTCTGTATCTTCCGTTCCAGAACAAGTATCAACTTCGGAACTACCAAAGATTCAGGAAATTAAATCTGAGAAAGATATGGAAATGAAGGAAGATTTACCAAAAGTTCCAGTAAAGGTAGAGGTAGATGCTAAGATTAAAGAGGAATTAGTGGTTCCCAAAGAAGAACCAAAGGAAGACTCTTCAATATTGGCTGCAACTGAGGAGCATTCAGAAGTGAAACTTGTTTCTCCCAAAAAAGAAACGAAAAATGAGGTGGCAACGTTGCCTTCTGTGGAGTCTACCACGAAGGATCAAGAAAAGATAAAAACGTTATCTCCCAAGAAGGAAACAAAAGTGCAAGGTTCGGTCATGCTTGATTCTTCTAAGAAAACTGTAGAAGGTAAGTTCAAATTTAGATTAAAAATTCAAACTACTTAAGAATTATAAAATGCTAATATAAATTGAAGATGTCCGGTCCTCCTGAAAGTTATTCTTAGTTCTTGGCTAAACAAAACTCTCGAGATATTCAAGTTTGAAAACGAAAAAATCCAAAAATTAACTCAAATTATGATTAACTACGGTAATGTTTTGTTTGCTCTCAGTTATTGATTTCGTTAAGAAACAAACAATGATGATCTTTAAGAAGAGAGACTACACTAGTTAGGTGAGAGCTATATATTTTTGAGAAATAACATAGTCTTAAAGAAAAGAGAAATTGCTCGGACTCGCTATACTACAATCAAATATATAATCAGTTTTTGCAGTTGAGTAAAGTCAGTGAGACCGTAAGTACAAACTGGGAGCGTGTGCGTTTAGGATTATTTTGTAGGTAGGAAAACCCTTAAATCTAAATGCTTAGAAAGATGTTTATACTTATTGTTATAAATATTATAAGGTTGGGCACAAAAGCTATCTATCTATATTTTGTGTTGTTGATTTTTTGTGAAATAGTCGATTTCAAGAGCTTATAATTGGACCCAATAGAGATATAATAGAATCTTGTACTAGAGAGTTGCAAACCAAATTCGAAAATCCGCTTTAATAGTTAACTTGTTTTACACCTAAATCGATATAGGTGAACACGTAAAAAAGTTTAGACAAGTTTACACTTGCAATGAAATACACTTCATTATATGTAAAGAATTTTATCAGCCAAAACATTTTTAAAATAATCTACACCTGCAATTCTAACACTTAAACTCTCAGAGGTGCACCTCAAACGCGTAAGTGTAACACCTCGATCTTGTTTTAAATGTGTCCGGTATTTTGTTAGATATTTCTAATTAAAATGATGTCCTTTACATCTCATTATAAATTATTTCTTTAATTCTAATTTATATATTTTTTTAATTATTATTTTCATGTATTTTATTCTTTTAATAACTTACTGTTCTTCCATTATTTTGCATTAATTAATTTATTGATTATGAAGCCGATTTATTATTTATATTTTCTTGAGCTTTTTGTGAAATACTTTTAATTATTGATAGTATTTATTGCTTTCCTGAAGCTGAAAGAACTTTTGCTTTTTTTAACAACGGTTACTGAATTTGAAACACGGGGAAATGTCTGTTTCTAGTGCTTCTTTTGCTAACTGATCTAACTTATCATTTTCAGTGATGGAAAAATGACTTGGCGTCCAAAGAAAGAAAGAAATACAAATTGTGGGTTGGTAGCTTCTACTATTTATGTGTCACTATAAGAATATTCTTGTTATATGGATNCTTCTACTATTTATGTCTTGAAGACCGTTAAGAGCGCTTCTGCTGTTTGTCACTATAAGAATATTCTTGTTATATGGATTGGATTTTATATATAGCAGATAGAAGAATTTTCTTTAAGAACCGCCAAACCGGATTTTTCTTCTTTAACTGTTCCGTCTGTGTAATTTTTTTCAAAGTCTCTATACGTTGTGTTAATTTTTATAAAAAGAATGTTTTTATCATGATTGGGGTCATATTTTTTTCTATTACAATAGGCTAATGCTAAATCGCATTTGATATCCTTGAAGTTCCATGGAGGATGTGAAAAACGGGAAATATTTTGAATTTTTTTTTTTATTGTATAGGGTATTTTTCAATACATTTTTTTATTCGTTGTATGCCTTTGCATAATATGGTTGACATGTTGAAGGTCTGTGGAGTATATAAAGGATGCAAAGTCAATGGTTGGGAGGACAACACAATTCAGAATTAGTAAGAGGCATTGGTGGTCGTATCAAAAGCTCGAAGTTCTCAACATTTTAATTACATTCAACTTTTTGTGTTCTTTGGATTTAACTTGCTGTATATGATATTGGAATCTGAGTTTATTATCAAGATGAACTACGAGAAATTTGTGTTTCTATTCTTGAAAAATACATGGATTTCTCTTCGTGAAACGAAAAACCTGTCTTATAACTCCACTTTTCTAACAGATCGATAGTTTTTTGAAAGTTTAAAAATATTCGAAAACATTTTTTGCCAGAACAATAAATAACTAGATCATCTGCATAGAGGAGGGATTTCACTTCTCTAGTGGTATTTTTGAAAACATCATCAATAGCCAGTAAGAAAAGGGTAACGTTAATCACAGATCCTTTTCTTAGTAGTATTCAGAGGAAGGACTATTTCTTACAATACAGAAGAACTTTCTATCCGAGAGAAAGTTTTTGATGAAGGAGATAATATTTCCTTGAATGCCTGCTTTGTTGAGTTTATCAAGAATAAGGTTTCTCCAGACATAGTCATATTCTTTTCGAATGTCAAAAAACACTGCTGTTACGTCTTTTTTCTTGTAGAAAGCTTTCATTACATCTGAATGTAATATGGCAAGATTATCAATTGTTCCTCTATTTCTTCGGAATCCTGATTGAAAGTTACTTAGAATGTTATTATTTTCAAGAAACCATACTAATCTTTTGATGATGATTCTATCTAAGAGCTTGCATAGACAGTTAATGAAATTGGTCGAAAGTTTTCTGGATTTGTAGTGTCTTTTCCTGGTATTGGTATGACCATGGCTTTGGTCCAATTCGAATCCAATCCGAAAATTCCAACAGATTTAACCAAATAAGGTTGAAAAAGTCAAGGATATATTTTTGACTATTGTCATTAAAGTTTTTTATCATCTCATATCTGATATTATCTGGACCGGGCGAAGAACCTTTACATGAATTTAAGGCAGCTTTGAATTCTATAAATGGTATGAGATTGTTGTAGTTTCATGATTTACAATGTTTTTCTAAAATTTGAACTACTTTTGAATTTGGAAGAGTATTTTGTTGATGAAGAGTTACTAGCAAACTGTTTTTTAAGTGATTAGCTATTGTTTTCGGGTCAGTTATAAGTGTGTTGTACTTCCAATGTACTAATTTGTGTTGATGTGGAGTGATGATAGATGGTGTATTGCAGTTAATAGATTCACATAATTAATTCCAAGATTTTTTCTTTGATTTACGCGCTTCAGATTTGGCGTATTTTTATTAGTTTCGTGATATTTTCATTCCACCAAGGAACTTCTTTTTTAAATTTATTTTTGCGAACTGGAATTCATTTTTCTGCATCAGCTATGACTCATGATTGTTTTCGTAACATACTGTTCTAAGTTATTGACACTCTCGAAGTTTGATATAGCTTCATTGAATTCACATTTAAACTTATTGAAGTAAGCATTTTTGAACTTCCAAGTTTGTCTTCTTTCGTAAAATTATATTTGCTTGTTTATTTTTAAAATGAGAGGGAAGTAGTCGCTACCGTGAAGGTCATCACACCTATTCCAATCAAAATATTGTTGAGTTTGAGGTGAGGAAAGAGTTAAATTAATAGAACTGAAGGTTTTATAAACAAAACTGAAGTGGATAGGAACGTTATGGTTTAGGATGCATATGTTTATGAAATGTTCTATAATTTTACCGCAATGGTCCAAATTATTAGATCCCCATAACGGGTTATAGGCGTTGAAATCTCCTAAAAGTAAATAGGGAAGGTTGAATTGAGAAATATTGCTATCAAGATCTTGTGTAGAAATTGATTCTGATCCTATTAAATATATAGAGCAAAGAATACACTTTATTGGAACATTAACTTTTATAGCTATCACTTGCAAATTAGTTTATTTACCATTTCAATTATCATTTCAATACCTTTGAAGCTATTGTTTCAATAAACACAAACTCNACCATTTTTGAAGCTATTGTTTCAATAAACACAAACTCCACCATGCGCTAAAGAACCTGTATGATTATTTTTATAAAAACAATTGAAATTTTGTTAATTTTGTATGAACATTTTATTTCATTTAAATGTGTATTAACACCATTACAATTCCATTGAATAATATTCATATTATTAGTATTCATTGATTGAAGATTCATCTTCGGAGTTCATACCTGATTGTTCCATATTCGATTCCGATCCTTCGTGAGTTAGTGTCCGATGTTGTCTTTTTTCCAATTGAGAGAGCTGTCGTTTTTTCCTTTTGCTTATTTTGGCTGGGAGAAGATTGATTTTAGATCCATCTGACTCAAAAACTTTAGATGGAGAAGATGATTGTCCTGATACCTTAGGTTTGTCACAGTTGCACTGACATGAACATAATTTTGAAATGTTGGCATATGTTACTGGTAATGGGTTTATTCTTGCAATTTTTGCTCTTGGCAGTTTACACATTTAGGGGCCTTTTCGCATGGTGCTCTTTTATTTGTTGTTGTATTGATTGTGGTGTGATCCATTTCACTACAATGGGGCATTTTTTAAAAGGTGCTGAGCATTTTCACTAATGTGTCCAAAAGAAAAACATTTAAAACAACGCCTGGGGTACAGGATAAAAGCTCGCACAGCCACAGATTGGTAACCTAGTACAATTCTTTCAGGTATTAGAAGTAACGATGTAAAGTCCTATGTCGTCGTTGATTAACTTGTTCGTGCCAGGGTCTCTTTTTTTGATTCTCTTGATATTTGATGTCATGGATGTAGATTGTTCCTTTTGATCGGTTCATTGCCTTATGTTCTTCTACGTTCACAAAAATGCTTGACGATAACGATTTCATTTTAATAATTTTGTTGGCTTGTTTTACATGGAAACATTCAGGGTTCATGTAGGGTTCATTATTTATATAGATTTAATATATATTGGTTTATTGGTGAAGGTAGTCCTCACTTGCGACTGCCATAATATCTTGTGATGATTCTTAAGAATGCATTTGAGCTCTCTGAAGTCCCTCCCAGTTGGTGTCTTCGAATTAGAGAAATTATAACAAACCAACACATTCAAGATTGTTATCAAATTTTCTTGGTCTGTTTTTGCGTTGTTTTGTCATTGTTGAGTAAAGAGAATGAGGTGAGTTTTTGAATCATGGAACTTCTACCAACAATAATTAATTAATGTCTTCTTTTCCAGTTAGATCGGATAATTATCATTTCCTGTTTTAGGAGTAATGAGTCCTTTGCTTTTCCTTTTGCTTTCATGCATTCACTCAGTCCTTAACAATTAACCATCAGCAAAATTTCCAAACAACGTTTAGTATTTCAATATTTCATGTTGTTAAAAGTAGTAAAATTTAATAACACTAGTTCAGAATTATATGAATTCAACTATGGTTATTGTCTTTGTTTATTGTCATCACAGAATTCTACTCACTTTTTGTGAAGCATCATGTTTTGATTACACACTCAAAGAAATTATATTAATTTTTGGTGGATGTCGTATCCAAAATTATGGATATTATATCAAATATGGATGCTGTGATTATAATTTTGTTAAATGCATCCAACTCATGGTTATGAAACCCATAATATGGACAGCCGCGGCTCGGTTCATAATTATGGACTAAGCATCCGTATCATAAACGAAGCATCCATAATTATGATCGAAAAAATATATTTCTTACTCTTTCTAATGACGGTTAAAAATCGTTTAAAATTTGAAGATTCATTCACTTGTTTGAACATTTGTGGAGGCGACTCTTCTTGCAATAGCTTATCGAGCTGATTCTTGAAATGTTCCCAATTGGTCTTGGCAACGAGATTTCTCGATGTAACTAATGGTGATGGGGAGGTGGTCTGAGCTTAATAGTAATGTAATGTGCCAGTTGGTCGGGGTAAACGACGGTGATGCCTGGAAAGCTAGTAGAGTCATCAGCTATCTATTTATCTACCTCTGGTGTCAGTCAAGATCTCTATAATGTTTCCTTATGGATTGTGTTGTGGTTGAACTGAAATAGTTTGAAGGATGGATCCATGTCCTGTTTTATGGATCAGCTATTGTTATGGCTGGACACGATAAGCTTGGAATCCCAAAGAGGTGAATCAAAAGTATCTGCAACATTGGATATCCATATCCGAAAAAGCTGAATAAGAAATTTCAACAAGAGCGAGGAATCACTTGTGAACCAAGGAAAATGTTTGAAAAATCTGAGTCATGTACTTGAGTCGAGAGGGAATCATCATACGGTCTTATTTCGTATTGTAGAATTTTGTATCTTTGAACATGAAAGCAAAATTTTTACTTACAATAAATGAAGTTTAAGCTCTTTCATTCTGATTAGCCTTCAGTTTTTCTTGAATTATTTTCTTAGTAGTTTTTAAGACATTTTCTCCATGATCTCAGTTATGTCACTTTTTCCCAAATATTATTTTTAGAGGTTATAACTATAGACAATATATTTTTAAACTATCGTGATTTTTTTTAAATATTTCCCCATACCCACCGTGTTGAATTTTCTTGGACAAAAAATCCAAATTATCAAAACATTAATATAACCTAATTTTTTATTTGGTTGATGGATAAAAATACTTTTTCTAACTGGTTTTAAATAATTTTCGCAAAAAAATATAATCTCTGGAGATTCTGAAACTCCAAGATTTTTAAACTATAATATTTTAATAATTTAATAATTCCAAGATATGGTGTTTTAAATTTCTTGGACAGTTTTTTTTAAATTAATAATTAATTAATATATCTTTTAAAAGTTAAAATTTATAAAAAATATTTTTGAAAAAAAAAAAAAAATAATAAGTTTTTGGGATACATATAAAAAAGTAGGAATTTTTCCTACTAGTAGTTAAAAAGGCTTCAACTACATTTTCCTACTTTGTTCGTTGGTAAAACAAGAATTGGAATTTCTAACAAAAAGCATAGATTTTTTTCTAAAAAATTGTGGCTTTTTTTTAACTATTTTTTAGAAATATTTACTTTGGAAGAGAAAAGAGGCTTCAATAAAGTTAGTTTCTAATTAACGACTTTAAGATTTAATTTATAATTTGAACTTATTTGAAATTCGATGGTTTTTATTTAGCTGCCAAAAACATCTATTATAAATGTATTGTTTGCCGCTCGGATAAGAAACCTTTGTACTCTTTCCCCGTACGGAGTAAACTATCTAAAAAATGGGAAGATAATTTGAAAATAGTTGCATTACCAAAACACAAAATATGCAAAATTCATTTTGAAGATGACTGTTTTGGAGATTCGAAACTCAAATTGAAATTTGATGCTATTCCTACAAAGAATTTAGGTGAGTTAGTTACACTAAAAACAAAATTCAAATATTTTTGTTTTCAATAGTAGGTAGTTGGATGATGTAGGTGCTAACACTCTCGCTTTCCAGTCTGACGATTCTGAGTTTGATCCTCAGTGCACACACTTTTCGTAAGATTTTCGAATATACTTCCTGGCGATACTCTTTTGACTTTGATAAAATAAAACATACTCGTTAAAATAGCATCACTGACTCTATTCGGAGGAAGAGGGAACACTAAAAGCAGTTATGTAGAGAAGCAGATGGTATCCAAAGCAAATGAAATATTTCCATGTCTGCGCTCGGTCTTAATTTAAGATTGTCCATATGAAAAATATTCCTACCTTTTTCAAAAAATAACTTTCAAGATATTCAAGTTTGTAGACGATACAATTATAAATCTCAAATTATGATAAATTACTGGAATTATTTTATACTATCTTAGATTTCTTCGTTTCTTGAAGTTTTTTCTAGTTTTTTTTTTAAATACGAAAATTTTTACAAGTTTTACTAAACCATTACGGATGAATATTTGTTTGTAATAACAAATATTTTTTTTCGTAATTTATTAAATTGAATATAAATTTTGAGAAAAATGTGTCTTATTATTCGATAATTTGTTTAATTTGTGACTAAACTAAAAGTAAAATTGAGACATTTTTGCTTCCTATGTATTTACTATTTGCTAGCTTCTCTCTTCCTAATCAGTTTCTTCTTTTAACGTGTGTGTTGAATTTCGAACTCAATAGTCCAAGTTGCACCTACTCCAACCAACTAATCCTCACAAAATGTAACATTTACAATTCTGAATCTACAGATTTATCTTTTACAAAATATAGGAAAAGGAGAAGTTGTTCACATAAATGAGTTCAGGGAGTATTATCATCGCAAATGTAATGCTCTTAATTGTAAATCCACTGATAGCGAAATCAAACTTTTTTCATTTCCTAAAAAGGAACGAATGCGGGAAAAATGGATTGACCTTTTGAAGGTTAACATTATTAAGGATAATATGTATGCTTGTCGTCTACATTTTGACAAAGAATTTTGGAACCGTCGCCGATTACCTTACAGTACCCTTCCGAATGAAATGATTGATCAAGAAGAAGAAGGTAGATAATTCTGGAAACCAAATACATTATTTAAAATTAAAAATTATTACAGAGGAAATGCAGATATACAGAAACATTGAAACAGATCAAAAGGTTTTTTATATCGTGAATATACCGAACTCTCCTACTCCTGGAATCGTAACCACTAGAGGTAATTCTTTTAAAGAAAATATTTTTTTTTAGTATTTGTAAATACAAAGGAAGATTTTTTAATTCATTATTCATTCGATTTCTAAATCATTCAGATTAATTCGTTTACTAATGTTTTGTAATTAAAAAAACGATTTCTTAACTATATGAACTTTTCAAAATTTTACAAATGCTAATTTCGACAGTAACAATATTTTTCAATTTGTTTTAAGTAACAAAAAAGCAATTTCTTCAAATCTTATCTTAAATTATTTTTATAAATTTTGTGATTTGAAAATTTATGAATATTTTTTTTTTAAATATCTGCTTTGCAATTATCGGAAAATAAGATAAACGAAATTTGTACTCTACATATTTTAATGTACTTCAGTAGGACAAATATAAAATGTATAATTGATCCACATATTTCGTTTGATAAATATTCTACACACGAAATAAGTGTTCTACACATTTTAATGCTCAAAAAATACATATTTCAATGAGTAACTTACACACTCAAATATGTAGTCTACAAATTATTCTAATGTAACGCAATTTAATAATATCTAGTGTCACCATCAAGCTGAATTCGAAAAGAAAGAGCAATCTCGTTAAATCTTAAATCCAGTTTTTGACATTTATCTTAGAGAAGTTAGTTTAGCTTTTAAATGTGTGGCTTTGAAGTCAAAACTATTTATTTAAGAACATGACATTCCCTAATTTCTACTATTCCATGTTCACTATTTTTTAATTGCATTATCAGTAAGCACATAATCATACAAGTGTCGGTCCGTCTGAAATTTTAAAAATTAAAGAATGGAGGGATGGTGCAATTTAATACTGATTAAAGCCTATAGTTGAAAGGATTATAGACATCATGATGTGTTCAATTACACTTATGAGATGTCGGGAATAGTTTCATAACTTCATGTAACTTTTGAGGTGACAGTTAATTTTTGTTTCTCCTTCAAATATATCTGTATGTTTTCTTTTGCTGTAAGGTTCTAATCATCTTCATTCATTTGGGGCTGGTTTACGACCTTAAAAATATTGATACTTCTTTGTGGTTGGTCCATGGTGGGGGATGTTCGAACATGAGACTACATGCTTCACATCATGCGGTGCTGCTCCACATTCTGGACAAACATCGGGGATGGTTTCAACTATTCTGGATCTGTAGCTGTAGACAACCTGGAGTTAATTTGCGATTGAAATGCAGTGAGTGATGGCAATTGTAAGCATATTCAACAGCCAGCTGATTGGGTGCTCTTTGATCCTAAGAATCTTTATGCCTCTTGGTCGAGAAGACCATCTTCATATGATATATTATCTCATCCAGTTGCAATCCAATCAAAATGGCGATTGGTCTACTTATTGCCTTATAGTTTTGGGTCAGTGTTTCTTTGTCCTTGCCATCAAGATTTTCCGGCTAGAGTTTTGAAGACGTTGTTTTGGGATTTGAGTTCATCCTTAGTGTTTTTATGGGATGCGCGATGTAAGCTGACTTCGAAGGTTGGTTTTCTTTGGAGAACCTTGTTGGGTTTCAGGTTTTCAATTGCTTATTTTACTGTGCTTATAAAATAGACCCAAATTATAGTAAATGAAAAACATAGTATATTTACAAAAATTTACAGCTTTCTTAAAAATTCAAATATGAAACAAAAAAAATATTAAATCTCTATTCTAAAATAGAATAAAACATTCTGAAACACTTTTCTAAATCTTAATTGATAAAAATTAATATCAAAATTCCCAAAGCACTGGAGCCTTCAAAGTAAGTTTAATAACAAAAAAAGTATAACAGACAGAAAACTGAACGTTAACAAACAGTTTTTTTTTTTCAAATAAACATTCAATTTTTGAAGTTTTTTTTGAAAATATTTTATTTTGTAAATACTTACTTTACTTCACTTTTGATGGTCGTCCGATCCTAACTGGGGAATCCAAACTTATCGACTACCGCTTTTTTGTACGGCGCGGTGAGTATACTAATAATCGGAAATTCTTGCACTCCTTTTTGGTCAACCTTCTTGTATATGACGTTATCTGAGGCCCCATTCACTTGGCAGTTGCAGAGTTGACCATATTTTTTGAAAAAGCTGATGCAGAAGCTCCATCGCTGTTAATGAGTTCCGCCTGAATTCCATCGGATCCAGGGCTCTTGTTGCGCTTCAACCTGGCTATGGCCGCTCTGATCTCGTCTAAATAAGGAGGTGAAATATCCTCCAAGTTCACCGCTCGTCGTCTCCCGATCCTCTGGTATTTTTCATAATCAGCCACTTTTGCCTAGCTGCGTTCTGCTCTTTGATAGCTTCACCGCAGGCAGAATCAAACCACTCTTTCTTCGGTTTACTTTAAAGTTTCTGATGCCGTTTTTTTTTAAAGTAGTCGAACATTTACTCCATAGATCCTCCACAGTCACGCTCGTCCGGACTTTCCGTAGCTTTTGTTCAACTTTATTCGCGTACGCTTTTGCCGTATCTCTTGACTTCAGAGCTTCGATGTTACACATTTTCTAGTCACGTGGCTTTTCCATTTTTGCCACCGATATTCTAAATTTTTGAATTGCTTTTGACGTGTACACATTACACCTCAAAACGATTTACACTTTCACTTCAATTTTCAATTCAAATTTTAACAATGTAGGTTATCCAAAAATTATAACGTTATTTAAATCGTTACTTTATATCAATTTTACATTTATAGTGTTTTTGAGATTAAATCATAATTTAAAAAAGACTATTTGAATTTCTGAAGTCAAATTCATCCATCATATTAAAAAAAAAAAAATTTGTTTTCATTAAAATACTTATTATTATCATAAATTTAAAAATTATATACATAAAAAAGCAAACATTTTATATTAAATTTATTTACCCCTATCCAAAGTTTGAAAAATATTAAAGAAAACTCTTCATTTAGTATTGAAAGTTAAAAATAAATATTTTCACAAATGTTGAATTTAAAAAACATTCATAAATAAATATAGATTTTCAAAAATTGAATCAAACATTTCAAACTTGACTCTATTAATATCCTAATCAAAATGTTTGAAATTAAAATTCTAATATTTAAATGTTAAAAATATGTTAAAAGTTACAGAGGGATCGCAAAGCTCTCTGCAATTCCTAAGCTTTTGGAAAACATGTAATGTGATTCGATTGAATATCATTGGTCTTCGATCATTTGTGATGTACAACAGCTACAGCTACTATTAGAAACTTTGTACATGGATCACAAACTGATTGTATTTACACTGATTTCACAAAAGCTTTCGACAGGGTAAATCACAATAGACTTATCATGAATATAGAAAAAAATGGGTTTCCGCCATGGTTGACTAAATGGATTAAATCTTATTTAGATGAGGGGATACAGTCGGTAAAATTCAAAGATTTAAAGTCCGACCCAATTTATGTATCTTCAGGAGTTCCACAAGGAAGTCATCTAGGTCCGCTTTTGTTTTTAATTTACATCGATGAATGGTATGATTGTATTCATTATTTTGTTCTACGCTGATGATTGTAAGATT
>JXPG01008998.1:154-11430 GCA_001015175.1 Megaselia abdita
ATTTTTTATAATTTATTTTAATTAGAAAATTAATGGAGTTGATATGGTGGAAGTATCAAACCTTCCATAGCAATGTTGTCGGATAAACTTCCATTTATTTTAGTTACAATTTTTTTTACACACATTTTTTTACATACTTTTTTACGTGTATGTAAAAAAAATATTTTTTTTACACTACATTTTGCCCACCCTGGATATTTTTAAAAAGGTAAGATAAACTCCCTTTTGCCATCCATTTAGACGGCTGCCATGTTAATATATTTTCTTCTTTAAAGGACGCACGTTTACTGTCTTCTTCTTTCATAAACAAAAATATTGCTTCGATGACAAAAAAGTCTTAAACTTTTCTGGATTGTCCAACCCCTTGATTCCGTCAAAGTTTGAGGAAATTCGAGCTGCATATTTAACTCATAAACAAAAACCCAAAGGAAAAATACCAATCAACAACATTCCACTCAGTAATACCTCAATTACTCCCAACTATCCATATCTAACAAAAAAATCTAAAAACCCATCGAGGTCATCAAGAATCAACAAGATTAAGAAAAAAAAACCGAGTAGATTGAAATGTAATAAAATATCTTATCAAATTGAACCGTAAAACTAGTAGCCAAGAAAACCGGCTGCTGTCTGTCTGTTGCTCTTTCTTCCTCCTATAACCAAAGCCGTTAAATAAAGCTTCACGTTTTCACACTCTATACTTCAGATAAATCTCATCTTGCACTTGTTTATAAATTTTTTATAATGGCTATGCTCTGCTGTTTTAAACGAACATAGATATGTCATTAAGTATGCTGGCTTGCCAGCCCTGGGGACCTAAAGCAAGCATACAAGGTACAAAGAAGACAGGCATCCAGGCAGGCAAGTAAGCAACAACAGCCAAAGCAAACAACACTCAAAGGGAAGATACTGTTTTTGTTTGGAATTTTCGAAAAGGTAGATGCTAATGGGTTACCATATTAAAGTGTTAAGTTTAATGAACTTAATTAGAGAGCTTCAATTAGTTTTAGTCGTCGTCTTTTGTTAGGAGGTAGGTTTGTTGTTCAATGTTCATCATCTGGTCTGGTCTTTGTTTCTTGACGTTTTGATGCAATTTACTAATTTCTTTATCGATTTTGTGGTATCGTTTCACATTCACATGTTTTCTTGTGATGTTGAAACTTGTTGGTTTTTGGTAATGTGTGCTTAGATTGTAATATTGTCATGTTAGCTCTTGTATTATTTTAGGAAAGTGGTGGTTAATGTGGGGAGATGTTTTTGTAGTCATAGGTTGTCATAAATCTACAACAGCTTTGTAGACAAACAACCATTTACATATGTAAGACAAATCCCAGACAAGAACCCCTAGTAAGTACATCATGAACAATCACCATCGAAGCGAAGACAACAACTGCCATTCACCTAGTATAATTCGCAGATCATGTTAATAAATTATACTCTTTATATTGTCTAGTTTACAATTATTTAGAAGATTATAGAATTTAACTGAGCCTTCTAAACAAACATCCTGAAAATATAAAAAATAAACTTCTCATATGACAAGAACCTCATATTTCTAATGCAATCAAATCAGTTTAAAAAAACCGCATCCGGTCATGAATATTAAACCTCAAATCTTCTTCATTCAAACTCACTCCTTCTTACGAAAGGAAGATGTTGTGTGTTTTGAAGTAATACGATACTTTGTTGTTTAACTTTGGAACTTCAAAATGTCTCAAGTAACAGATAGTCTCATCCAAAGGCTTGAGGGTATCCTTCATCATTTTTTATTTATACACCTGGTGACTTTGTGACTCTATTTTTGCCTCATAATTGATTGTAGCCGTGAGCTGTCTATTTTGAGAGTATCCGAAACGAAAAAAATATACTGCCAATTATAAACTCGAAAACACAAAATAAATATTTTTGTTTTTCCCCGAAACATATAATGTCCTTGCTAATTAGTTATAAAACCTGACCACAACTGAAAATTGTGTGGAAATGCTACAAGAACACGGCATGGCACATTATAAAACCATTATATAGTGGAAACATATACATACATGTGAGCGTGCTTATTTAGAGCTCATTTGGGTGTAAACACTTAGGGGATATTTTGTTTACTCTTCTGTGAAAATAGCGCAAGGACACATTGCAAACTATGTTTTTCATCAGATGTTATAAGCAAAGACTTTTGACACATATTACAACGTTTCATGTTCATCATATTATATATATTTTCTCTAACAACTACAACTACAAAGCCAGCCAGTGGTGGAACCAGAAGCATCAGCATCATCCAGCACAACAACAACAAAATACTCTCCTATGAATCATGAAAATGTAGTTTTAAAAGAAAGAAGACATAAATCGTTGTAAAGTTGTAAAAATATCTGTTTGAAAATAAACAAGGAAAAAATGTTTGTAAAATTTTCCATGTTCCAAGTGTGGAAAATGTATTTTTCAAATCAAGGGATGGTTGAATGGATATGGATGGATGTTTTGTTAGAGGGAGAGTAAAGTGGAGACTGTAGTGTGGAGTGGATGCTTTACAAAAACGAAAGAGATAGAACGACAAATATGATTTAATGTGGTCATAGAAATTATTTGTCGACACGGTTCGAAGGACCAGATTTTATGGGTTGAATGGAAGGGTGTTTAGTTTTATTGCTGGGATGGGAGTAATGAAACAGGCGTGCTTTATTGAAATTTTACTTAATTTAAAGCGATTGGCCGTTGAGTCAAGATAAATGGCCAGGCGGTTTGATATTACCTTCATATGTGAAAGCTGGCTATAACTTTATTAAATTTAAAAGTTGTTTGAGTTCTGAAGAAGGAGAACTTACAAATGACACTTAAAATAACATTTACAATGTTTTTAAATATTTAAAGCGATTGGCCCTCAAGTCAGGATAAATGGCCAGACGGGTTAGAATTATATTCATACGTGTAAGCTGGCCACAAGCTTTATGGTCAGCCTCACACACAACTCCTTGCGTATTTTAGCAGGCTGCAAAATATCTATTCATTCGTCTATATACGTTGCTTTCACGTGAATTTCACTCGCTACTTCGTTAAATCGCCTTCCATTGAATCTTACCAGCGCTTCTCTATCTGCTTTTACCTCTGTTACTAAAGGTAACAGGTAGGGTCAAAGAACAAACATTTTCTAGCTAGAGCTTGAGCGTCCATTTTGTACACAAGACCAAGCCACCTCAACCTCTGCACTTTTATATGTTGAACAATAGTTTCGTTTGTATACAGTTCAAAAAGGTCATCATTATATCTGCTCCTCCATTCCACATCAATGTTAACGTCAAAAAATTATTCTTATAACACGTCTTTCAAAAATCAATAGTATCTCACAGTCTACCTTTATCAACCGTAGAAACATCGACTTCTTCAGAACTACTCTTCGAATTATCTCCTCTGAGGTGTCCCATGAAACGTTTTTAGCGATGACATCCTGATGGTATCATTCTTAGTTTTTGTCTCCAGTTGATCCCCACTACGTCGTAATGATATCCCAATGATATCATTTGCGTATCATTCAACGATTTTTCGCACTAATACATTGTTAAAAGTTTAACTAGAATTTCCCTGGACGAAAAAATCATCCCTGGTTTGTTTTCGACGAACTCATTATCGAAAAAAAACTATGTCATGACTTTCGAGTTTGTAGTATGACTTCAATCGACATTAAAGTCGACAAATGCATATCGACGTAGTGGGGATGAACTGGAGACAAAAAATGAGACAATGATATCATCAGGCTGTCATCGCTACAAATGTTACATGGGGTTGTTGGAGGGTTTACTGAATTACCAAGGTATTCGAACTGCTTTATCACATCAAAGTCGCTAATGCCGATGGTTTAGTTTTGACCAAGATTTTGAAGTGCACTGTCATTTCTTGTTGCTACTTTGTTTTAGATGCATCTACTTTTAATCCCATGATTCCTGCCGCCTTCTCAATCTCTAGAAAACTATGTTCTACATCGACCCTCCTTCTACCAATAATGTAAATGTCGTCAGCATAGCCCAGTATTTCAGTACTTCTATTGTAGATGCATAATTTCTCGTATTGGGTCTTGGAGTCACGAATAATTTCAAGGCACAGATTTGGGATATTTGTACTCAATTAAGAAGAAGTGTTTTCTTTTCCTCCATCCAATGACATCTTACAAAACATTTACCCAAATAAATAATATCTAACACGATTGGCCGCCGAGTCAAGATAAATGGCCAGACAAATTGAAATTATATTCATATGTGTACACTGGCCATAACTTTTATAATCAGCCTTATTATTCTGGTATTCAATTCTGAAGAAGTTTTTTCTTTTTCCTCAAAAAACCTATCCAGAAATAAGTTATATCTAAAGCGATTGGCTGCCGAGTCAAAATTAATGGCCAGGCAAATTGAAATTATATTCATATATGTAAGCCACAAGAAGTTTTTTTCTTATCTAATTTAAAAAAAACCTTTAAAATACTTTCACAACTAAATTATATCTTCTCACGTCCCTGATTCACCCTCAATAAAGAGTAGAAAAATATTTCATATAAAAAACAACAAAACTAAAGCAAATCACTAGAATTACCCCCAATGACCTGAAACAAAAAACAGTTCAAACCTGACAATAATTTGTAGTAGAAAAAGTAATTTTCCAAATGTGAAGAATTTTTCAAATCAGGGGATGGTCAACCATTGATGTTGAGGGAGGAAAATAAAATAAATAAAACAAAAACAGAAAAAAAAAACATAGAAAGACAAAACGACACAATATAATTTACTATGACCACAGTAAAATTATTTGTCGTCATAACAATCCAGGGGCAAAAAATATCTATCCGGATGATTTGTAGGTTTGTAGCAGCTCCTCTTCTCACTATCTTTTTTTTTTCACTCTGGCTATCAATGTTATATGTGGGATATAGATTTGCAGTGAAAGAAATTGCTTAATGGTTGAATTTTTGAATAAGTGTTGCCGGACTTTAATGTATGTAGTTTGGTGTTGTCGGGTTTTAGTTTTATTTTCATTGAGTATTTCTCGTTATTTGCTTTGTATCATCTAGGTGGGAAGGGAAAGAAATTGTTTAACAGTTGAATTTAATAAGGTGTTGCCGGGTTGAATGTTAGTAGTTGATGCGTTTCCATTTTACGGGTGTACAACGAAAGAAATGTTTTAATTGGAAGCTATATCAGTTGTATAAGGACTATTCCTGCATACTTCAAAGAATGACAAAGCAACAGATATACGATGGCTGAGGTATAAATACCGAATGCACAATGAGGCTCCACGAAACAAAATGTATTTCACTATTCCTGATGGGAGACGAAGGCGAGACTCCAATGACTGGACTGTCTAGAAGAGGAGCTAAGGTCGTAAGCGACTACAGGACAAAAGCTGAAGACCGAGCGAACTGAATGCAAACGCTTGGTAGATTATGAATCGACGAAGAGGTTCGTCAAATCATCATATGTATGTTAGACTGGATTGCTAGCGGATTGAAAGTAAGTAATCATGTAGTAGGGTAAACTCATCCTACTTCCAGACAAGCTATGAGTGTTGCCGACTACAAACTAAAAACATCATTATTGCCGACTACAAAGTAAACTCATCTTAATTCCAGACAAGCTATGAGTGTTGCCGACTACAAACTAAGAACATCATTATTGCCGACTACAAAGTAAACTCATCTTAATTCCAGACAAGCTATGAGTGTTGCCGACTACAAACTAAGAACATCATTATTGCCGACTACAAAGTAAACTCATCTTAATTCCAGACAAGCTATGAGTGTTGCCGACTACAAACTAAGAACATCATTATTGCCGACTACAAAGTAAACTCATCTTAATTCCAGACAAGCTATGAGTGTTGCCGACTACAAACTAAGAACATCATTATTGCCGACTACAAAGTAAACTCATCTTAATTCCAGACAAGCTATGAGTGTTGCCGACTACAAACTAAGAACATCATTATTGCCGACTACAAAGTAAACTCATCTTAATTCCAGACAAGCTATGAGTGTTGCCGACTACAAACTAAGAACATCATTATTGCCGACTACAAAGTAAACTCATCTTAATTCCAGACAAGCTATGAGTGTTGCCGACTACAAACTAAGAACATCATTATTGCCGACTACAAAGTAAACTCATCTTAATTCCAGACAAGCTATGAGTGTTGCCGACTACAAACTAAGAACATCATTATTGCCGACTACAAAGTAAACTCATCTTAATTCCAGACAAGCTATGAGTGTTGCCGACTACAAACTAAGAACATCATTATTGCCGACTACAAAGTAAACTCATCTTAATTCCAGACAAGCTATGAGTGTTGCCGACTACAAACTAAGAACATCATTATTGCCGACTACAAAGTAAACTCATCTTAATTCCAGACAAGCTATGAGTGTTGCCGACTACAAACTAAGAACATCATTATTGCCGACTACAAAGTAAACTCATCCTACTTCCAGACAATCTATGAGTGTTGCCGACTACAAACATCATTATTGCCTACAAAGTAAGAACAGTAGAATTGCCGAATTAAAACTCTTTCAGCAAATCCAGTCAACTTTATACAATATCAAATACCGAAATTTCTCTCCCTGTATATGGTCAACTGGAACCCAAATATATTTCAAATATGATCTATAAAACTATAAACGGCAGTATATACCACCTATGTATATTTGTATATAGCATAAAATGTTATGTGAGTATATGGAAACGTCTAGTGTTAAATTGTCTGCCAAAAATATACAAACAATAGAATATGGGATAGGAATGAATTCTATAGAACACATACAGTGTTGTATATATGTTTGGAATATTGCCTTCGTTGCAGGAGAATTTGTTTTGGGATGGATTGATTTCTGGTTTTCATTGGATTGGCATTGCTAATTCATCTCAAATACTCTTGAAAAAGTGAAAGTTGGCTATTTTTTTTCTCCCGATAACTTCATCATTGTTATGTTTCTAATGGCTTTAAGGGATACCATTACGGAATCATGTTCAGGTGTGAGGAATTGCTGATGAACAATAGAAGGAATTACTGTAATCACAAAAGCATTCTATGTCCTAAGGATGATTTGATTTTTGGATTGAAGTAATGCTTCGGCAAGTTGGTAATGTTTCTGAGTTCTTTGTGCTCCTGGAAATTTGATTGCTGAATGGTATGAAGAGTAATTGAAGTATGATGTGAGAGTCTACCGTCAAAGTATGTAATTTTTTTTATTAAACTCTTACATTTTATTCCTGTTTAGGCAAATCCTTAAAGAATATAGGAATTCTAGTAGTTTTTTTCATGAATTTAGGAATATTTTCAAATAATCGAAGAATCCAGCCCATTTTAAGATTCAATTCATAATTTTCCTGTCAGAGAAGTTATATTCTTTAAAATGAAGGAAACAGAAAGTCAACGGGCGTTTTTTAAAGAAGAAAATAAATGAACATATCAGCCGTCTAAATTAGCTAAAAATTGCCAAAGGCTTATACTTGCTCGGCTGACATGTGTATTGGTTTTTTAATTGAATCCCTCTACAAATTCTGAAAGAGTGAAGAACGAATATTTATTATTTAAAAAGTATTATAACTGAACAAAACTCAACAAAGTCTAAATATTTGAATAACACTTTTTTCTAACTTCTTAGCTCAGTTCATAATTTCACATAATAGTAAAAGACCAGATCGAGTCAAAACACGAAACAAAACTCATGACTAAAATATCAACTTATTTTCATTCTAACATAATTCTAAAATACCTTACCAATAAAAAACTGCATATTTTACTAAAAAGAAGTCCAAGTTAGCCAATTTTTCTCTTATTCAAAACATACTATTATTAGTGATTTTTGCTACTTTTAAAGCAATCTGTTTAACTCAATTCATTTTTGATTTAGGTGGTTGGTTGCCGTATGTGTTAGAACTTTCGCATTAAACTCTGATGACTCTGAGTTCGATCCTCGGATAAGTCACTATTGTTTGTAAGAAACCTTCTTTCGTGTGACGAAATTCGATGTTGATGACTACTAATATACTAGTTAAAATTGCAGACAGCTCATCACTGATTATATTCAAAGTATGAGAGAAAAACTAAAGCACTGATATAAAAAATCACTTCTTTGAAAAATCTAAATTTATCTTATTTTGTTCTTTTCTTAGAAAAGAAGTCTTTTTAAAGAATTCTATATTAGAAATTAAGAAAAACTTTAAGAATATTGAAAAAGAATTCTAATAAATAAATTCAGACGTTCAAAAGAATGTTTTAAGAAAGATTTTAGACTTCCTAAAGAGTATTTAAGAAGAAATTATTTTTTTTTAAGAACACTGATTTATTTAAAGAAAGGAATTGGTTGTGATTTAATATTTCTTAAAGATATATTTTCAAAGAATTTAGAAATCTTTCGTTTTCTTAACTTCTTAAAAAAATTAAAAAAGAACTCTTTTAGACAACTTCAGCGCAAATAAAGTAATTGTTCAAGCTTTTCGAAAGAAAAGCATTCTTGTAGAAATCTTAAAGAAAGGAGATTGCTTATTCAGTTGGTGTAGGATGTAGGTGCTAGCATTTTCGTCTTTCACTCTGACGAAAGCAAACATTTCTTAATATTACTGCTACACTTTTATCCATCTTTGGTTTTTGTATGGTTTAATTTTTTTTTTATACCATAGTATGCGTCAATATTTTGACAGGTATTTGTATCATTTAAAAAGCACAAAATAATGTATATTATTGGAATTAGAACTTGGGGGTTTAGTGTACCTTTTTAAAAGTATTTCTTTTTTTCGTAGCTAAAAAAAAAAAAATCTAAAAAAAAAAAATAATTAAAATAAAAAAAAAAGATATTGTGATATTCTCGTAAAATTTACTAATGTACATAGCAGATTAGTGTTGTAGAGTTTGCCACTGTTGTCTACTTATTTTTGATAATCTATAACAAACAAAAAATAAATGCTTGCTGGTGGATTCGTACTCAATGCTTTCTAAGTGAAAAATTATGATATTCTAGAAAAAATACTATTGTAAAGGCAAGAAAATTGTAATTAATGTTGTAAATTTCACAATTTCTTTTAAATGTTGTGTTTTTAGGGATCTTAATATTTATATAAAGTCAATATTGCTGAGTTTTATAGTCAAGCCTAAAATGTTAACAAGTAAAGTGAGGTCTTGTTGAAAGCATTGTCAGGTACTCCTTGTAATAAGATTATGTAGTTAGCCCTATATGACGCCAGGACCAGCCGACTGTGGCATCCAAAAGCACTCAGAACAGGCGTGAGGAGTTTTTCTTTGACGCTCGGCCTCAAGTTGTTCTAAACTCTCTCCAATGATGAATGACATTTTTGGAAGGTCTAAGATTATACATGTTTGTCTTCAATATTCTATACTTGTAGCTAATTCTACTGCAAAGTAAAATGTATTATTTCTTCTAAACTAATAATCAAAATGTATAGTTAATTCTACTATTTAATTCATGTAGTATTTTTGTATAATTCTATATAAAAAAATATCAAACAAAATAGAAGAAGGAAAGAAGTAGATTCCCACAAAGTTGAAGAGTAAAATTCCAAATTAAGACAAATTTAAGTAATTTTCTGACATTGTCTTCGTAAAAATTACGTAATGAGACCGTCATTCTGACTCTTGGTCATGACTTGTCACCAAGGTTAATACGGATATCTCTCATTTTTATCAAGAACGCAAAGCCTACCTGGATTCATTTTTTATATTTATTTGACGTTATCAAAAGTATAGTTTTACAACAATACATTTTCATTTGTTAGATATTGAAATATTTTTAAACTTTTCAATGTTTTTTTAATTAATATTTATTAAAATGCTCTAAAAATTAAACAATGATTGGATAACATTTTATATTGTCAAAAAAACAGCAAAGTATAATTTTACTAACACATTTTTAGTTCTAAATATAAAAATTAAGCGAAGCAGACATGTCTGGAGGGCAAACACTGAAGAGAGT
This sequence comes from Megaselia abdita, assembly GCA_001015175.1. Classification (NCBI taxonomy): domain Eukaryota; kingdom Metazoa; phylum Arthropoda; class Insecta; order Diptera; family Phoridae; genus Megaselia; species Megaselia abdita. The sequence continues at coordinate 10,128 of JXPG01008998.1, forward strand.
TTTATTAATCTCTCGTTCAATTTTATTGAAATTAATTAAAAGTTAGTTTCAAAGTATATCAAGTTCAAGATAAAATAAAGTTAAGAATATATATATTTTTTTTTTTTATATATATATTTTTTTATTGTTGAAATTGGATAAGAAACTATAAAATTAAATTTTTAATTGAAATATAGAATTTTGAATATTTAAATGTTTTAAAATCATATTAGAAACAATATTTAAATAATATTAAATTAATTTTTGTTTTGTTTTAATTAGAAATAAAAGTTTTTATATCTTAATTGTATTTATTGAGATTTAATCATAATATACAAAATTTATATTATTTATATTTTTGAATTTATGAAGTATTTTCGTAAATAGTTTTCATTTACAAAACTAAAAAAAATATTTCATTGTATTTAGAAATATAACAAATAATAATTTTGAAACTTTAAGAAAACTCTGCATTTAATCTTAAAAGTTAAAAATAAATATTTTCAAAAAAAATTAAATCTAAAAAATGTTCAACAACAAAATATAAAGTTTAATTTTACATTTTAAAAATATTTAATTTCATGATTATTAAAAACATGGTATTTTTAATTTCAATGAATATAAAATTTATAAACTAAATTAAACATGTATAATTAAATTATTAATTTAATTCAACACATTTTTTAATAAAAAACATATACATATATTTAAAAAAATTAATCAAATTTTTACCTATCGTTCAAATATTTAAAAAAAATTGTAAATATTTTATAAATTCAAATATTATTTTTTTTTTAATATATATAAAAAAATCATATATAAAAAGTTCCAAATACATGTTTTAGGAAATACTTTTTTTTTAATACAATTTCTAAGATGATTTTTGTTTCTGCAATATTAATAATTCCTTAAAAATATTTAATTCTAAGAATTGTTAAATTAAGAAAAGATATATTAATTAATTAAAAAAAATTAAATAAAAATAATTTAAAAGTGAAATTTATGGAATGTTGAAAATAAATATATAAACAATATAAACAAATTCGAAGATAAGTGTTTAGATTTTAAAAATTAATACAAGTTTTCTTAATTTTTAACACAAACATTCATTTTTAAAGTTATTCAAATTTTTGTTTGAAATATAATTTACAATATGTTGTTTGTTCGAATTCCAATACAATTTTACTTTGTAATTTTGAAAGAACTTTACAGAGAAGTGCATTTAAAAAAATCACATAATAAAAATTAAGGCTAAGTAGAATTCTATTCTTAATATTATTTCCTTACATAGAGCTTTTTTTAAAAGTTAGTATTGTTGGGAAGG